>JACEIK010002164.1:27011-84732 GCA_018107945.1 Datura stramonium | reverse complement strand
TTCACTTACCTTAGCTCGGTAGGAAGACGATTCGCCATATTTCATAATTCAAGATAACCCATCAATAAATAATCCAATTAAATTTATAATTGCAGTAGATATTAGCATATAAGAAAAATAAGGAAGAATTTACCTTTTTTACAAACCCTATATCATGCTTTTCCAGAATTATCAAAATCGGTATTTAATAAAACTATTTTTTTGGGGCGCAAGGATGGAAGAGTAACCTTCTTGAAAAACCCGCATACCTGGTAGAAGAAAATCCCACTCGAAAATCTTCCTTGAAGCTTGAAGAACACCTTGGTGAAACCCTAGAATTCTTGAGAAGATAGGAGTAAGAAGGAGAGTTGAGAGAATGAGGGTTTATGCATGAAAAACCCTTAAAAACGTGCAAGTTGAAACCCAAAACGACGTAGTTTAGAAGTTAAAAGCGTAGGAGTTTACGAAAATGCCCCTCGAGAAAACTAGAAAAACTTCCCGAACTGAAGCCACGACTCACGTGATGAGTCGTTGTCACCTCAAACAACTCGTCGTTACGCCCGTTAGGTACACTTGATATCTTACATAGATTCGGCATCCTCCCATCTAACGATTGTCGCAACGAGTCGCTGCCACACCTAACGACTCATCAAACCGTTTCGTCAACTACACTGGCTCTTCAACTGGTTCACCATCCAACGACTGACATGACGAGTCGTTACTTGATCCAACGACTCATCAGTCCATCCGTCACCCCCACTGTACCAACCTTATGTCCCATCCAACGATCGACACCACCGGTCGTTACCAGCTCCAACGACTCGTTATGATCATCCGTTTCCATTGACTAGGAACCCTTTTCCCCATCTAACGACTGCTTCCACAAACTATCAGAGGGACTAACGACTCGTTAAATGAGTCGTTTTGAGGCCATTTTTCATATTTTACTGCTAAACTCATTCAACTCCGAGTTTTAAATCTTGGGAACTTTTAGGGTGTTATAATATCTCCCTCTTCGGAACATTCGTCCTCGAATGTTGGCTGAACATACTAAGAGGGTAGGACAGAACTGAAATCCAAACTCAATCAATCACAGCTAACACCAACGGAGTATCTGACTCCGGACCAACCTTACACACCAAAAATTGAATATCCACATTGAACATGCATATCATGGCACAAGAGAAACCGAAGAACATGAAACCAACATAGAACTAGACAATACATTGAAAAGAATTCTTTCCCCCTCTTTGGTCCGGCACAAAACTGATACGGACTAAACATTCGTTCTCAAGTTGCTTCTTGACACTAAGTTAGATTTCTCAATATCTAATCTAACTGAGAGTAAGGATTTCATAAGCATGAGTCATTCCCGATATCAAAACTAAGCATATACATGAGATAGCCTGGTTCTACTGAACTTACTAAGCAGCTTTTATACACTGAGTTTGAGCTGACTACACCAAAAAACAAGAATTAACACACATAAATGACTCATAATACGAAAATAAGCAATAAGGACTCATAGGCTAGATTGGCATCACTGACTGAAATGGCTACTTCTAAACCTCAAAAATCTGCACATAAGAATCGACACCACTCTAACCTCAACTGAAATTACAAGGGAAATTATCTGAACCTCGAAGAGATCGTTATACTGAACTACTAGAGCTGGATCTTCTTATGAGAATTATCAAGATCTAATTTATTTCACATACTCACTATCTCCCCCTTAGCTTAAAGTCATCATCCTAAGACTCCTGAATCCTTTCTCAAGTCTTGCTAAGTTACGAATTCTTAACTCCTCTTTCACTTCTAGCTTTCACTATGAGCCTTACACTAACGACTATTATCATCACACATCAACAATCGTTTCCCACAATCATAACTGAACTGCTTATTCAACATAGAGGTTGGCATCACATAAAGAATGACACAAGATTCATAACATACATGTGGCCACTACCGGCGCCTTGCCCTTATCCTGATGGGCTGAAATAGCATAGGAGTAGTTTTGACGATGCCCGCCACCTAGACGAGAGGATGCACCCTACTGAGATGGGCGGGCCATCAGAGCTGCTGAAGAGGTGGCTTAGAATCTACTTTCTCCTCCCTTAGCCAATGCGCAATCTCAGTGCTTATGTCCCACCTTGCCGCACCAAAAATAAATATCTGAGCCGGCCATGCATACTCCCAAATGGTGCTTTCCACAGCTCATACACCAAGGGTACGTAATCTCCCTCACTCGGGGCTGATAAGGAGCACTGGCTGTCGAAGGTGCTGGAGCTGATGTATTCTGCTGGTAGTGTGAGCGATATCTACACTCGACCTCTACTGGAAGAAACCTAGATCTCCAATCCTAGCCCTCTTGGCCTATCTCTCCTTTTCTTTCACCTGCTCTACTTCCATCTATTGAACAAATATTACCAAGCGTGGGAAGTCTATGTCCCGGTGCAACATGGCAGTCCTGCATTCTTTGACCAAGGAGTCTAACATTCCATTCACAAACCATCTTACTGGGGCCCGTTGGTCAGCTACCATTTCCGGAGCATACTTAGATAATCGAGTGAACTCTAGTGCGTACTCCTGGACAGTCATGTCATTTTGTTTCAAGTTAATAAACTCTGCCGCCTTTGCCTTCCTCAATTCCCGAGGAAAGAACTTGTCCAAAAATGTTGTCATAAATTCATCCCAACCTACGGGACTTGCTCCAACTTCCCGACTGTCCCTCCACTGACAATACCAGTTATAAGAAACTCCCTTTAACTGGTAGGAGGCTAAGTTCGCGCTCTCATTCCTTGTCACTCCCATGATGCGAGTAATCTTCTAAATCTCCTCCAAAAATTCATATGGGTCCTCATCCACCTTTGACCCCAAGAATTCAGGTGGGTTCATCCGAATTTACATCCGAATAAAATCTCTTATCCTTACTGCTGCTTCATTTCCATTCTGAGTAGCATGAGCCACTGCTTGCTGGTTAATTTGAGTGGTCAGGGCCTGTGCCAACATGTGATAGGCTGCTTGGAACTCAACATGAGTAACATGATCATCCATTGGGTCTTCCTGGGCTGGTGGTACCTGCTGACGGCTGTTACCCCATCTTCTTCCATTCGCTCATCGGGGAGGCATTATCTGCGAGCGCATAAAGCACGAGTTAGGGGAGGAACTGTTTTGAGCTTCATTCTCTATGCACGATAAGAATCATGAAGAAAAGGGAACATTCCTAAAACGTCTCATAGCCTCTTCGTCATAAGTGTGGCGCGCTTCACACCCATGAAGAATATTCTACGTAACGCGGCTTTCAGATACCCTAGGACAATCTATACCTATGGCTCTGATACCAAGTTTGTCACAACCCGAGAGTACACCCGGATCGTAAAAACGGGACAAGGAACCCCAATAGGCTCCAAGTCAACCCATGGCGTAATCATAGCATACACTTAACGTAGGATATGAGTAAGAACATAAATGAGCAGAAGATAATAACAAGAATCTAATATAACCTATAAGGGTAATGTAACAAAACTTAGATACATAGTTGAAACTATCTAGACAAGTCCGAAAGCCTTCTACTAACTGATGAGTTGCTGGGACAAGCCCCCAGCTAACTCCCAATGTATGAAAGCTGAAACATAATAAAACAAGAATATAAACCACGTCCTCAGAAGATGAGGACTCACCACTAGCAGCTGGGAGAGGGGAGGAGCGTATCAAGCCACAGGGCTGAACCTTGAAACCTGAATCTATATCATGAAATGATATAGCACAAGAGGCATGCAGTCAGTAGTTGGAATGTACTGAGTATGCAGGAAGCTTAAATAAACTAACTCATAATATATATAAGAAGGAAGTAATGTAAAACATATTAATAGCAATATAATTGGAATGAGATACGATAATCTTATACGAGATTCACATATTCAATTAACATAACCACATTACAAAGACATATATTATTGTAGTAACTGTTGATGTGCAAAAGTAGAAATCGGGAATAATACAAAGGTATGATGCCGTTACTGATATCAAGAGGGCCCTTACTCGTCTAAGGGGAGTCCCTGACGGTCAAAGGGAGCATCCATGACTATCTAAGGGAAACATTTTCAGCTAAAGAGAATCTGTAACTGTCAAAGGGAGAGAGAAGGCTTTGATATAGAGGGTCACTGGCTAAAAGTAAGTGCCGATCAACATAGGGAAATAAGATACTCAACTGACTAGGGATTTGAGTTTCGACTGTCTAAGGGAAGACATACTCCACAACGACTAGGGATGTGAGTCCCGACTGGATAAGAGAAGACATACTGCACTAACGATTAGGGATGTGAGTCCTGATTGGCTAAGAGAAGACACACTCCACTAACGACTAGAGCTTATCTAAATTACTATAGCTAATCGGAGACAAGAACATTCACCACTCTCATCTTGAAATACTCATTTTTAAAAGGATTAGAGCTATCTTTTAATAGGCATAGGCTCAACAAGTTAACATATTAGTCATAGGCTTTATCATCATGATTCGCGTTATCACAGAATAAATTTTCTCCTCAGATTTAACCTCTCACCCCAAACAAGCATGCCATAAATTAGTACTAGCATTATTCTACCATGGAATTTCAATTCCGAACTCACCTCATTCAATAGGTAATATAAGACCATGCCAGGTTTATAAAACTCAACTCATACTCTATCAAGATGCATGACTTCATTTATTTAGGTTTACAAATATTTCCCACACTTTTCATAATCACTCCTTTTTATGAACTCTTTAGCCACGGCATTTTAAATTCTAAAATTTTATAAAAAAAAAATTAGTGAGGAAAACAATATAGAATCCGCCCAAGCTACATAGTTCAGCAATATAGATGCAATCTAGTCGTGCCCAATCAATTAAATCTAAAACATGGTGATGATACAAAATTTACTTCAATTACTCAAGCCCACAACTCCTACTCAACCCAACATGGTCATCAATATCATAATCAAGTCATTAGGGTTAATTATACAATATTTTCACACTTCCATCATGATCATGAATTCCTACGATAATCAAGGGAGAAATGAACAATTCCCATTCGATACTCAAATCGATTTAGGAAGAACATACTACACACATACATACTCAACCTATATTTCATAATTCAAGATAACCCATCAATAAATAATCCAATTAAATTTATAATCGCAGTAGATATTAGCATATAAGAAAAATAAGGAAGAATTTACCCTTTTTACAAACCATATATCATGCATTTCTAGAATTATCGAAATCGGTATTTAATGAAAATAATTTTTTTGTGGCACAAGGATGGAAGAGTATCCTTTTTGAAAAACCCGCATACCTGGTAGACGAAAATCCCACTCGAAAATCTTCCTTGAAGCTTGAAGAACACCTTGGTGAAACCCTAAAATTCTTGAGAAGAGAGGAGGAGGAAGTAGAGTTTAGAGAATGAAGGTTTAGGCATGAAAAACCCTTAAAAATGCGCAAGATAGGACCCAAAATGATGTAGTTTAGAAGTTAAAAGCATAGGAGTTTACGAAAATGCCCCTAGAGAAAACTGGAAAAACTGCCCGAACTGGAGCCACGACTCACGTGATGAGTCGTTGTCACCTCAAATGACACATCTTCACGCCCGTTAGGTACACTGGGTAACTTACACAAATTCGGTATCCTCCCATCTAACTATTTTCGTGATGAGCTATTGCCACACCTAATGACTCATCATACCCTTTCGTCAACTACACTGGCTCTTCAACTAGTTCACCATCCAATGACTGACATGACGAGTCGTTACTTTATCCAACGACTCGTCAGTCCATCTATCACCCCCACTAGACCAACCTTATGTCCCATCCAATGATTGACACCACGGGTCATTACAAACTCTAACAACCCGTTATGACCATCCGTTGCCACTGACTAGGAACCCTTTTCCCCATCTCACGACTGCTTCCACGACCTGTCAGAGGGACTAACGAATTTGTTAGATGAGTCGTTCTAAGGTCATTTTGCATATTTTATTGCTGAACTCATTCAACTCCGGGTTTTAAATCTTGCGAACTTTTGGGGTGTTATATTGATCCAATGATTCCAGGAGTTGCGGGTGCCATTCGTCTACCAGCCACAGTGGGGAATGCGATATTTCATGTGACCAGCATGATGTTACACCTCTTACAAATTAAAGTACCCTTTGGAGGTCAACCGAGTGAGGATGCTAATCTACATCTTTAGAATTTCCTTGAGATATGCCAACCTTTCAACATTACCAATATAAGTCAAGAGTCAATTAAACTAAGGCTCTTCCCATTTTCCTTGATTGTAGAAGCTATCATGTGGCTAGAGGAGCTACCTAAGGGGTGTATCACTTCATGGAAAGAATTGATTGAAGATTTCATAGATAGGTTCTTCCCTTCATCGACAATGTTGCAGCTGAAAGATGACATTACGAACTTAAGGCAAATCCTGGATGAACCATTACATGAAGCATGGCTTCGGTTCAAGAAGAAAGTGGCCCTATGTCCAAACCACAGGTTACCGGATGGAGTGCTTTAGAGTTTTTATAGATCCTTGGATTCCATTAACAAGTCGGTGGATAATAACTTATGTGGAGATCTCTCATGGATCAACCTTATGGGATAGCTAAGGCTTTGTTGTATAGGATGACTAGAACAAATCGAGCGTGGCACACTAGGGATACAGAAGTGCCTTTGAGTGGTGCTAGCTCAAGACTTGGGACTGAAGAAATGAGGAAAAGAGATGAAGAGAGAGATGAGACCCTAGCAAAGATGATGGCCCATATCAAATTGATGATAAGGCTTGTTAGGGGAACCGGGTCCAAGAATTTCAATGCTGTGGGATCTCAAGTTCCTATGCAATATGAGGGTGACGCTTCATCTCCTAGGTATCAGGAAGAGTGCTAATTCATGGCAAATAAAATGGGGTGGTTTTAGCCCAGGGTATTAAGGTGCCAACCAAGGCCCTTAGCGTGCACGAAAAGAGAATCAAGGCTGGAGAACCATGACAACCAAGGGTGGGTTGATAGAAATGAAAGATGGGGTAATCATGAGTAAAATCATGATGGGGAATGTTCTCACTAAAGCTCGAACCCATATATTCCCCCTCCGAAGGATGAAAACCCCCAATTGCGACCTAGGGTGAGTGATGCAAGTAACTAAAAGATTGAAGAAATGTTATCTAGAGTCCTAAAGAAGGTTGAGTCTACGAACAATGGGGTGAGAGAGCTCAAAGGGGAGATGTCTAACCGCACCCAAATAGTGAGTTCATATTCAGCTTTTATTAAACCCTTGGAAGCTAAAATGAATCACTTGTCTACTTAAATGAACCCCAGAATGTAAGGGACTCTCCCTAGTGACACAACGCCTAATCCTAATAAGGACAATCATTGTATGGCCATTGTCACAAGGAACGGAAAGGTGTTGGCTAATGGGGGCGTTAAGCCCAAGAATATTACTATCCCAAAAAACAAGTGATGAGGTTCCAAAAAAAAAGAACATGATGAGGGGAGAATTGGTGTTGACCCTAAAAAGACTGTTGAAGAGGAAGCAAGCAAGAAAGCTTTAACCGAAATGGGCCAAGAGCCTAGCATTCCACCTCCTTATCCTCAAAGGTTAGAAAAGAAGAAGGAGGACAATCAGTTTAAAAAATTCATTGAGATGTTCAACAAGTTGTCCATAAATATACCTTTTGTGGACGCATTGCTCTAAATGCCAGGCTATACAAAATTCATGAAAGAATTTCTAAGGAAAAAGAAGGTTGTTGATGCTGGTATAGGGGAAGTAACACAACATTATAGTGCAATGATGGCGACCATTCTTTCTCCCAAAAGAGAGGATCCTAGAGCTTTCACCATCCCCTTCACCATTGGGCAGCGTGTTTTCAAAAAGGCCTTGTGTGACCTTGGCGCAAGCATAGACTTAATTTCTTTTACAATTATCAAGAAGTTAGGTGTAGGAAATCCCAAGCTTACTATTATGAGGCTATTGATGGAAGATAGGTTTATCAAGAAACCCGTGGGAGTGCTAGAAGATATTTTGGTCTGAGTAAACAAATTTATCCTCCCAAACAACTTTGTGGTATTGGATTGTGAAATGGATGTTGAGGTGTCCATCGTCTTGGGGCACCCATTTCTAGCCACGTGTAGAGCACTGGTGGACATGGACTTAGGGGAGCTGAAGTTTAGAGTAGGTGGTGATGAAGTCACCTTTAATATATGTCAATCAACAAAGCCCCCAGAGGAGTGCAGGGTGATAGCGGTCTTCAATGATGAGGTAGAGCAAGACGAAGTTTGGGATGTAGAGGTTGATTCGAAGGATCACCCTTCATAGTACTGACAATTGAGGAGGTATCGTTGTGTCATAATATAAATAAGGTGCTTCTTTGGAGGCAACCCAAGCGTTTTATGTTGATGCTTTGATATTTTTGTTGATTTTTTTTTGCAGGATGGATTTGATGAAGAACTAGGTGAAAAAAATATTGCAATTACGACATGAGACCTGAGAAATATAGGTTCTCAAGCGCGAATCACTGCAGCAATGCATGAGAGAAGCAAAAAGCTAGGAGTAAAAATAGGGAATCGGTGATTTACTGGAAAAACGTCGGTGACAATCTGCAAACCGCCAGTTCAGCGCTAGCTTCAACAAGTGAACCTGGGAGTTGAAGAGTGAACTGCGACTTACCAGTGAAATGTGGGTGGCAACCCGTGAACCGTCGGTCATTTGTAACACATAAAGTAGTGAATTGGGCACAAATGGAGGTCACCTGCGTTTGAATCGGTGAAATGCCAGTACTCACCGGTGGCCGCAGGTTCAACACAAGTGGAGGTAAGTATTCTATTTAAAATCTTGACCGATCCAACCTGTGACTCATTAAAAAAGAAAAAAAATTGTCAAACCCTTTTTGAATCCTCATAAACCCTTCATTTTCACCTTTCCACTTTCCCAACATCCCATATCCCCACTATTCCACATTTCCACTTTCCCAACATTAAACCCACCTCTCACACACCATTTACTCTTCCTCTCTTCAACCTATAAAATACCTCCCTCTCATTCTCTTCATTTCACCTTGCCGCACACAACTCTCACTAAGCAAAAATAGATCCCATTGTTACAGAAACCATTGTTGGTCAAGACACTAAGCTCTACTCTAGTTGTTTTTGTTTTCTCGCTACTCAATAAGTATATGTCATTTTACCCTCTTATTTTGCTTGTTTCTTGAGAATGTGAGTTAAAACTTGAGCATTCTAGATTAGAAATTTTCCATACCCATATTCCCTATTTCCCTTATTGCGCTTTTCCATTGTTGAATGATTCTCATGGTGTGGGTATGTTGGAGGTAGTGATAATTGCATAATGTTGCTAGGGGAAATCATTTTGGTTGAAATGCTCTATGATATAATGGTTGGGGATGAAGTCTGATTAACTCCCTGTGCTTAAAATGCATGATTTGCCTGATGATAAATAGAGTGACGTATTTTTTAAGGGAAAATCATCATGTTTATTTTGTTGTGTTATTTGAGTGAGTAAATCATAATGTGAGGGTGTGTGAGTAAGTGATGTATTTGAGAAATTGTTGTTTACTTGAATTGAGGGGAGATATACTAAGCGCCATCTCACCTGTGAGACGTCGGTCAGGCCTAATTAGAGGCAAGGTGAAGTGTAGGTGTGGGTTTGAGGCTTTAGGCCACTGCCCAACACCCGTGTTTCACCTGCACTTTGTGGATCATGACCGGTGAAATGCCAATGTAGCACTGGTAGAACAAATTCCACCAGTTATCTGCCCAAGCCTGCGGCTGAGCGGTGACTCACGGGTCTCCACCGGCATTTCCCAATTGTGTCGTCAATACTGCTAGCACATGATTTTGATGTTTCACCTTGTTGGCATCCAATTCTTAGAATTTTATTTCTATCTTAGTTTAGCTATTTCTTTTACTTTCATATTATCCAAAAAACACAAAAATATTAGTGTGTGGCACTAATATTTCTTTTGCAGCACAATGACTTCATCCAGGCAAGGAGACAAGGGAAAGGCACCCTCACGTCCAAAAAAAAGGCAAGGGGAAGGCCAAGGCAACCCTAGACCCTACCAACACCAAGGAAGCCATCATTTTTTGTGTGCCTGACATGAAGGAATATTATGTTATTTGTGAAGGAAGGCCAATCACCACAGAGAAAAGATTCGATTTGGTGGGGTTGGTGAATGATTTCCCAAATATCACTACCCAATTCAACCACTGCTAATAGCACATGTTTGCTGAGCCTTTCACGGAGTACTACAACAACCTCATGACAGAATTTTATGCTTCTTATTAGGCACGCCAGGAGTCAATGAAGCATAAGGGAATGGTGGATGAGTTCCCTTTCCTTCCCCCAGTCAGGGTCAGAGGTGTGGAAATATATATTACTCCAGCCACCATAAATGCATTATTTTGGGTGGATGAGATTGATCCAGGGATGAATTATGCAGAATGAGTGGCTGCCAAAGAAAGTCATCTCCGGTGGATAACTCCCATCATCACCAGTGGTCAACCTTTATGGGCCTCCATGGGTGGTGAAATATTGAGGCATGATCTCAAGTTTGAAGCCCAGCTATGGCTGGAGTTTGTTTGGAGCCGAATTATGCCCTCGAAGAATGACCAAAGATTGAACTTGGAGGCAGCCATACTCATTGTCTGCATCATGATAGGGATGACCATCAACTTTGGGTAAATAATGACCATCCAAATGAAACGTAAGGCTAGGTATCAGGGAACGTCCATGCCGTATGCTGTGCTCATTTCTCAGCTATGCCTTAATGTAGCGGTACTATTACTCCCTAATGAATTTCCCAGCTTCGCCAACAGTGTCATCAATGTGGAAAGAAAGAGGGATGCAGAGGCATCCAAGGTGAAAAGAAAGAGGTTACAAGCATGGAATACTCTCGAGGACTACACTTCTCATGGAATAGAGGAGTCCCTCATTGCTCCTGACCTTAGCATACCCCACCCCAAGACATAAGAGAATACACCAGGAGAAGCACCATTTAGGGGGCCGTCACCTCCTCCCACATCCTCTTTCCCAAGAAGAATTCAAAAGCTAGCTGAGATAACATAATCTCACAAGAGACAACTCCAAAAATTGGCCCAAAATCTTCTAGCTCATATCGCCAGAATAGTGAAGAGGGAGATGAAGAATGTGTTCGACAACTTGGACAAGCTCTGCTCCCGAGTAGATGTGGTTCAGGGAGCTGTATCTTCTCTCTGAGATGAGGTGAGAGAGTTGAGAGACTGGGCAACAATGGCAGCCCCAAACATGAGCATCCTTGATGCAGCCATGGCTGCCCTATCTACAGCCTGAGGCCCCATTGATGATCTGTTCAAGGGCTTAGGTGGGGATGATGAGCCATACTTGGGCGCCATCGGCCTTGATTAGGATGAAGAGGCCAATGACGAGGAGGATGAGTAGCTATTTTAGGGAGTTCCCACCATCCTTTATTTTTCATGTTTACGTTGGGAAATGTGCATTCATAGTTGGAGGTGGGGTATGTATCCCTTTTATTGGTCTTTTGTTGGTCTTTTTATCGCCCTTTTCAGGCTAAATTTTTGCTTTGGATGATTGTTAATTTTTATTTATGATTGAAATCCCTTGCCAGGCCTTTTGTTAGAAGGAATGTCGCTTGTTGAATTATTAGTGCCAATGATGGGTTTATTCTAAATTGCAAAATGTTGTTGACCTATGTTTTAATTATCTTCTTTGTTTATAGTAGTTAGTAAATAAACTTCAAAGAGTTTTCCTTATGCCACGACTCTTTCCCTAGGACTACTTTTCTTTTCTTTTCTTCTATTGTCGAATCGGGTAGCATTTTCTAATGATGGATTGAGAGACGACTTTCTTAATGGAAATTGCAGAGTTTAGAGTCCTTTTTGAGTTGGTTATTGCGATTGCTTTTGAGAGGTACCACCAAAAATTTCTGAAATGGCATTGAAAAGAAAAAAGAATTTTGAGGAAAAAGGGGCATTTGAATTTAAAAGTTGAGTACTCTTTTGTCATAGTGCATTCCTTGTTTGGATTTTTATTCATATGCTATCTTGTTTTAATTCATACTCTTGATGTGGTTATGAAAATTGTGTGAACCCCTTGGAGGGTGATGCTTTGTGGGGTGAGATTTTAGCTGAATTTTCATGCTAAATGATTGTCTAGAACTTTCCCCAAGTGTGACTCAAGGCAAAATCCTAAATGTAGCTGCACTTATAACAGGATTTTAGGCTTTCTTTTGATAGTTCACCTATATGACCTCCTTGAACATGAATCCTTGCTAGTCAATGTTGAGACTTTAAACCTTTTCCTTGAGAACCACATTACAAGCCTATTACCCTTTTGTAATCCCTCTTTGGCACCCATCCACCTAGTGCTAGTTATGAGAAGAAATGCAACAATGATGCTTGAGTTCCAAAAGTGTGGGAATAGAAAAGAGAAAGATGAAGAAAAAGCCTAGGTTTGGGGGTTGCAAAAGAAAAATGGGAAAAATGATGTGAACTCCAATGTGAGGTAGCACCAAATTATGAGGAAATGAATGAATTGGTTGGGTAAAAAGGACCTTTAACCCTGAGAAAAAGAGGAGAATTGTTGAAAGGTGCTACCTTTTGATTAGATAAGATGAAAAGTGGTAACTAAGAAGATATAAGGGTGTCTCTTGTTATAAAAAGTGAAAATGTTGATCAAGGAGAGAAAAGGTGGGGGTGATCTCAAGAGAAAATGGAGTATGCAAACATGTTTACAGAAAAGGCAAGAGAGAGGTTCTAGTCACTAGAACTAAAAAGTTATCCTACCTTTACCCCTAGCCTTCATTATTACTTCCAAGTCCTAATTGATTTTAAGTGTAACAACTCTAAATTAGTGGAGAGTTACACGAAGGGAAAGCCTATGGGTCAGGCTGTGTGCATGAGAATTTCTTTGTGAGAATGAGCATATTTGTTTCATTCTATAATTCCTTTGAGTTTGAATTGCTTAAAAATTAAATGAAATTCTCTCTTGATGTGAGTGACATCACTTCCTTGGGGAACATGTTTGCACGTACCAAAAGAGATGATTGAGATAAGAATGCAGTGAGCTTTAAGGAAAACTTTGAATGTGAATTTTTAATGACTTAAGATGCTATATAAGCTTGCATTGATCAATCATACCCCTTGTTTTGGATGAAGGAATCAACTGTGAATCATACCAATCGATTGTGGTCATCTCTTGAAGCATTTACATATAGTGCTGAGTCTCCTCTTTTCCTTTGAGTCGGTGAGCGATTTTTGGGTTTGTCTTAGTCCTAGTGGTCCCTTGTGCAAAACTTCATGTAGTGTGACATGCTTATTTTAATTGTTCAGCTGTAAAGCATTGCCTTTCTTAAGGAAAAGAAATAGTTCAAGTTTGGGAGTTTGATGAGTTGGTAATTTACCAACTCATTAGGCTTTTAAACATGACTTTTGCTTGGTTTTCAAGTCATTTAGAAAGACTTTATGCTCTTTATCTTTGGTTTTTGTAGGCATTCAATTTAAAGAGAGAAAGCAAGGAATTAAAAAAAGCATGGACCTAAAAAATAGGACCTGCATTCCACCAGATGAGACCGGCGAAACGCCGGCCAAACATAGGAGCACACTGTGTTGAAGTGGAAGGTGCACCAGCAGAATGCAGGTCAGCACCTGCGAATCACTGGTGCCAATGCCGGACTACTACAGAAGTCACTGGCCCCAGTTGCAATAGAGCAGTGCCCCACGGATGGATACCAGCGGAAAGCCGGTGACTTGCAAATGAGGCCATCATCAAAAGGGTAAAATCGTCGAGAATAGGAAATGAGGAGCAGCTTTAACCTAGTTTTATACATTCTTTGAAAAATGCTAAACATTCCTTCTCATGAGAATATTGAATTATATTGTTGGGAAGAGTCTTTAATTTTTAGAGAGAGAAATATAGAGAGTTAGCTTTTCTTCATCATCATCTTCTTCTTCCTTAAGGTAAAAAACCTTCATTGAAGACAAACTTGAGCTTGCAATTTACTCTTAATGATGAATTCTATGAATTTATTTATCAATATGATTTTGTATTTTTCATATGTGGCTAAATATTTTTCTAGGTGTGTGTGCATGATTGGGGCTAAATTAGATTGGGTGTTGCTAGATTGATATTATAATTACTCATTTAGTATAAATATATTATTTTCTCCAAATTATAATTGAATTATCCATAGTTGCAAATATGAGTGTGTTTACTTATTCTATTGTTGCTTGAAAAAGGAAAATAGAATATGGGTGAGAAAATAATGGTGGGTATTTGAGTCTTGATTAGGTGGGGTTGGGATAGAAATAGCCAAAACCCATTTTCATACACCCATTAAAGAGCTGAAGCTAGAGATAGTTCAATTCTTACCCAAGCCATAGTGGATGAATTATTTGACACCTTAGGGTTTGAGAGTACCCCAGGAAAAAGGTACCCAAGTGGTTGAAAAACATCAGGTGCCACCTATTCCATGGCTATTTATGCTTGTAAGTAATAACTCGATTTCTTTGTTAATTCCAATCCAATTAATGCCCCATCAATAGCACACCCCTGGCCCTTGCTCATCTTTATTCATTCAATTTGGTTACCTTGATTTTGATTGGTAGTGAATTTAAATTCAAATTGTGATCCTACTTTCCCCTAACATTTATTTTTCCATTTTAAATGCCATGATACAATTTAGTTCAATTCAATGGAAAACATTTTCCATCAAATCCGTATTCCCTATGGATTCTATCCCGACTTACGAGTTGGGTAATTATATTGTAACGACTGTTTACACTTTCTCTTTGTAAGGAGTGGATTTGGATATCACCAGTTAGCACCCTAAAGCTGGTCAAACAAGTCATCAATCCTGGGGAGGGGATACTTATTCTTGATTGTGACCTTGTTCAACTATCGATAATCAATGCACATTCTAAGGGAACCATCCTTCTTTCGAACAAAGAGAACTGGCGCACCCCATGGGGACTTACTAGGACTGATGAAACCCTTATCTAGGAGATGTTTCAGTTGTTCTTTAAACTCCTTTAGCTCAGATGGAGGCATTATGTAAGGAGGAAGGGATATAGGCTATGTATCAGGGAGAAGGTCAATACCAAAGTCAATCTCCCGCTCAGGAGGGACTCCTAGAAGATCATCTGGAAATACCTTTGGATACTCACATAATATAGGAACTAACTGAATAGTCGGGGTCTCGAACGTAGAATCCTTGACCCGAACTAGATGATACACAAAGCCCTTAGAGATTATCTTCCTGGTCTTGAGATAGGAAACAAAGCAACCTACAAGTACAACTGAACTACCCTTCCACCCTAGAACTGGTTCACTAGGAAACCGGAACTCTATTGTATGGGTTCTACAATGGACTGAGGCATACCCTCATGTAACTAATTCATACCGAAGATAACATCAAAATTTGTCATGTCTAACTCCACTAGGTCGGCTAAGGTGACTTTCTGAAGGACTGTGACAAGGCAGTTTCTGTATACCCGTCGAGCTATAACTGACTCACTAACTAGAGTAGAGACTAGGAAGGGTTTCGATAGGATTTCAGGACTGCTCTGAAACTAATAACAACATAAGGAGTCACAAAATATAAGGTAGCCCCTAGATCTAGCTGTTGTCACCCAAGCGCACACAAGTGCACGTGGTCGTACAAGTAATATAGTGGCTCTTTCAAGCCGGATATCAAACCCACAGGGACTAAAGACCTAGTGATTTTTACTATTTAAGTAATCGTGACTATTTCACAAAAGTGTATAAGTAACCAAAAAATTTACAAGTCTTGTAAATGTAAAAATAATGAAATTAACAGACAATGAATTTAAAGGTGTAGATTTAACCAATAGGCAAGAATATTCTAAGTTTAAGGCATGGAATGCAATCATGAACAACATCTATTTTTCTTCAGCTAAGTTCTCTATCTGGTTGATGGTTATGAGGAATTAAGGTTTGACTATGGTCTTTTGAACCTCTATCCAATTGCCTAAAAATGACCTTTGTAGCTACACTTATTAAATTGTGATGAAGGAATTCATCGTAGCTATATAAGAATTTGTTTTCATCTTAAACCGAATAAGTCATTGTCGGTATATTTCTATCCCACTTGCGAATCATATCTTTAATTTATAGAAAAGACAAGAATACATTTCCTTATTCTTCGTTCTACCCTAGAAATTCTCCTTTCGGATTCGCACTAGGATTACAAATTTATCTTAATGTTGGCCAAACATTAAAACAGAAAAAGCAAGAATGGAAGAACAACCATTCATGACAAAAAAGCTCAAGCTGAAAATAAAATCACATTATACATTCATACAAGTAACCTCAACCTCAGAATGAGGTAATTTAGCTACTCATTCTTTGATTAAACATCTCCGAACAAGTTTTTAGCATAAGCACAAGTGAAATTAGAAAAAAAGAGAAGAGAAAGAACTCTAGAATTTTCTTCAGCTCAACTGCCACTTTCCCACGTTCTTGCTAAAAGTCAGATAATGAAATAAGAAAATCTAAGTATTCTATTTATACAGATGAAAAATAACACAATGGAAGACCACTGTTGTGTCACGAAGGCCATCGCAGAGGACCAACTCCATGACATGGAGCCAACGCGGACAAACACTGGAATATGATACAAGCTAGAAAAACCAAGCTCCGTCTCATGGAGCTGATTGCGCCAAATATGCTCCGTGGCACGTAGCTATTGCGGAGGCTCACTGTTTTGTGCCTTTCAAATTTAATTTTTCTACCAAGGCACTATGGCATGTTTTTGAATGAGAACAATCTCCAATGTGGCATAGAATTGACTTCCAGCATCAATTTTTAGCTCTCTTAACTTTATGTACTTTAACTCCGAGCATCCATCCGCAAGATCAAGATGAAATCATTGTATTTCCACCTGAAAATAGTCAATTCGCATTTATTAGCCCACAAGCATAAATCATTCAAAAAATATATGAATACATTGGTATTATCCTCAAATAGGCTATAGTATGGGTGAAACATGGCGTTTGATCGTATAAATACGCCCAAGATCACCACCCCACACTTATAACCTTGTTCATCCTCGGACAATCCTTTTACATTCTTGACATAATTTAAACATTACCATTATCAATGGAACCATATCACTCTCACCTTGCTATGCTAAAACTTTAATCGTGGCATACAATTCATTCAATCAAGCATGATCTTCACTCACCATATTCATAAGTAGAATCACAAGCCCTAGCGAATAACTTTTCAACCGAAAATCTCGAAAACATGGTTACATTATAGCAACAAGGTCATTAGCACCAAAGTATTCCCCTCATGTTCCCTCACTTTTATACAATGTCCCTACCTGCATGAGACAAATATGTTCACATTTAGGAACATTCTAGAAAATGATTCGCTCACACTCCAAAGAATATTTAAAACATACCTAACACACCATACGTTTGCTTGTAATGTACTATTCAACCAAGCATGACATCAACTTGTAGGATCAAAAGGGCTTTTCATGGTTGTAATGTTGGCTATGAGAGGGTAGGATTATTTAGCTCATAGTGACTCTTATCCCTATGCACTTTAAGAAAATTACATATTTCCCTTTTTAGCACTTCACTCACCCCCTTTCAATATTGTTTTTCCCCTCACTTACTTATCCTTATCCATAATGTAAGGAGTCTGTACCCATAGCTTAGACTCACAAATATCAATTTTTTTCATAATATTTAGCTCTTGTCCAACAATTTGAGTACGCACACCAATCCTTTTCCCACCTTACTATTTACCCTTTCCTTTGATCACTTATTTGACCTAATGTCTTAATAAAGTGCAATAGGGCCTATTTGTATCAAATTAATATTGAGGCCATTTAAACAAAAAAGATAAGGCTAATTAGTGCGGTTGTTTCAAAGAATGGGCTTAAAGGCTCAAACGGGGTTCACTTGGGATAACATTAGTGTGAGGCACAATGAGTGATACGGGAAAATAATTTAAGTTCACAAAGAAGTGCCTTAATCATATCTGACAAGTTTAATGCCAATTTCAGCTTTTTCATACACACAAGGCACATTATAGATGCTGGTTCGCAAGAAATATAGCAAGTTCTCACCACACATGGCACCGAGGTTCAAACTTGGTTATCCTAGACCTCTTTTACTATTACATCCACATTGAGTATTGGCACAACTAAACCTACAATTTTACAGTTTAGAGTTAAACACCGAGGCATTATGTGATCCTACCATTATTCTCATTGCTATTTTCTTTTTTGAATGAATATCCCATAAAGTCTAGCATTTAACTAAGTGGAGTACTCTAGCTCATTAGCAATGGTTTTATTTCCTAAACATGACTAATTTCCCTTAAGACGGTCGTCATCCATCCATCGTAGGGAATCGTCTCTAAGTATGACTAAAAAAATAAAAAAATCTACTTGGTTCAAAAGGACTGTTCTCGGGAAAAGCACCAAACACAAACGCCGAGAAACTCAAAAATGAAAAATAATTTCTAGAAAAAGCATAGGAACAAGAATAGATAATTTTACTAACTATTACATGCCAAGTACCCAGTCTTGTTCTTAGCTACAAATTACATGTCACACATTGTTTCTTTGTTACCATTCATTACAAGAGATAGACAAACACAATATGACCACCGCACACTTAAAATGAGCACTGCCCCCGTGCTTGTGACCAAACAATGTAGAAATGAAGTTAGATGGTGAAGACTCCTTGATCAAACAACTATATCAACCTCCTCATTTGGTGCAAGGGCCTCCTCGCCGATGTCATATTCGTCTGCCTCATCATCATTTGACTTAATGTTTGAGTCTACTCGGTGTCTCTCCTCATCAGTGGACACATCATCATCCACTAGCTCCAAAAACGCTGGCCCAATCTTACACATAGCTCTGGGATAGTCATTCATGGGGTAGTCCCTATCCACCTGCCATAGCTCATCTTCTGTCGCTGACCGTGCTCCAATCCAAAGTTACAACATCTGCAGTCTAAACATCCTGGAAGCATAGCTATCATCTTGAGATTGTCACTCGGTAAGTGTGAGGACTATACCATAAGTAGTATCTCGCACCTTAGTCCTTGTCATATCCACATCATGTCATTCCACCCTCGACAGATAGCAGGATAGCTAAGAGCCTCCTCCTCTATGTTATGAACCCCCAAAAACTTGGTACCAAAAACTTGGTGAGAAAGCCACCAAAACCCATACCTGTGGACCTGGTGCAGCCATTCCTTCTTCATGGTTGACTTAATGACGGACCCCACATTAATCTCAACATCGTATATCAAGGCATATACCAAACAGACCTGTCTCTAGTAACATCAGTCATGTGCACCTTGGGAATGAGGCAGCAACAAATAATCTTCGGCCAGACACGTGCCTTTCTGTTCATTTGGGCACATGGCAAGGTCTTCTGATAATGTCTCTCCCTATGGCGAGTCCATCCGCTCCTCCGGGAAGAACTTAGACACCTTATGCTTAGCATACCATTTCTTGCCTTCATCAACTACCCAACGGGTACCATAACTCCTTCTCTGGTCCCTGGGAATTGGTGGGGCTACTGGCATAGATGCGCCAAGTCTAATCCTCTTTCAGCCTTTGCTGGAGGATGAAACACCTTTTCCTTTGTCTTGCGGAGAAGACATTGTACCTAGGAGTTACAACAAAAGCATGATTCTACCACATTCAACTAATTTGGACATGATTCTTGCATCCTCTCTTACAACCCACATGGTCAAGCTAAGAATTGAAGAGATAGAAGACTACGAACAAAGAAACCTTACCGGTGAATCATGTGCTTGATAAGAGAAGAGGAGATGGTAGATTCAAGTGCGTGACATGTTGGAAGGAATGGGGATTTTGGGGTATTTGTTGCGCTGGTAGTGGAGAATTTAGGGCCAAAATGCCAAAATGGGAAATAAAAAAGGAAATCTGGGGTTGGGTGACCTAACTGTTTAATGAACCCATAAAAAAATGGCCTCACCATGTCATGAAGATCATCATGAAAATCTAGCTCCGTGACATGGACCTATCACGGTCCTTCACTGTTTTACAGTGTTTGGATTTTTAGGCATCTCCGTGACATGGAGCCTCACATGAAGAGTGTACTCTGTGACACGGACCATCGCCCTGGTCCACTATTTACATTCCATTTGTGCTTTGTACTTAGATTTCTCCTTTGGCCTGACCTTGACTTCCGCAATGCAATTTTATCCTCAATTTATTTCCTAAGCTCCACCTCATCCTGTATTGCATCCAAAAACACAAATAAATTAGAAAATAGTGGGTTGCCTCCCACCAAGTGCCACAGTTTTAGTCGTGGCACGACTTCTTTTTTTAAAAATAATTCCTAACTATTACATTACAATCACAGGTTGCCTCCCATGTAGCACCTGATTTACCGTCGTGTCATGATCCAATTCACACTCATTCGTCAGATAAGGTGATAGATGTCTTCTCTCAATTAACATCCTCACACCAATAGTCCTTGCACCTTTGACCATTCACCAAAAATGTGGCATTTTTATCTTCTTTTCCCACAATTCAATTGCCCCATATGGGGTCATCCAAGCAACCTCAAATGGTCTAGACAACTTGGACCTCAACTTCCCTCGGAATAACTTTAATTAGATTTGAAGAGCTATACCATCTGCCCTAGCTTAAAAATTCTCTGCACTATATGCTTGTCATGCGATCTCTTGGTTTTCTCTTTGTACAACTTTGCATTATCATATACATTCCATCAGAATTCTTCAAGCTCATGTAGCTGCAATAGGCACTTTTTTCCAGCTAACTCATGGTCCATTTTCAACCTTCTCACAGCCTAGTATGCCTGATATTCGCTCTACAGGTAGGTGGCACGCCTTCCCATATACCAACCAATATGGTGGAAGTACCAATTGGCGTATTATAGGTAGTTCTATATGTCCACAAAGCATCATCTAATTTGCTTGCCCAATCCTTGTGTTGAGCGTTCACTATTTTTTGTAGAATCTTCTTGGCTTCCCTGTTTGACACTTCAACTTGTTCACTAGTATGAGGGTGGTATGTGATAACGTCCAAAATATACTCCTCATGCAAAGAGCATAGACGGTCATTGTATCAAAATTAATATCTTGACGGATGTCGGGGTCGAATCCCATAGGTACTAGTGAATGATACGCACGAGTGTCGTTTGAGAAATTGAATTTAGCTTTCACCACTTGTAAATAACATGAAAATAAACATGTTGGGGAAGATTAAAATTTAAAACAGAATATAACTTCTTGTTAGGCTAACTACGATAGAAAAATTACCAAGGTTGTTGACAAGAATGTGAAAGACAAGAGGTGTGGTGTAGATGATATTCTAACTAAATGGGGTCATGCTAGGTCATCTCATAAGTTCAATTTGCGTAAATAATCTCAGGAAAGTGGGCATTTAATGCTTTTCATCCTCATAAATACCTCTTGCTAGAGTTTTTTCAAACCCCCAGAAACCATTAGCTCAACTTAATCAGATTTGGATTAATAGCTGCACTAAATTTCTAGCTATAAGATATTAATTAGGAGTGACTACATTTGGCTATTTCCAGACCAATTTCTGAATCTCCCATCCATGTCCACCATTAAATTCTCTCCCAATACTCAATTCTTCTTTTGCAAGCAAAAATCAAGTAAGAAAAGTTAGACCCACATCAACAACAATGGATCTTCAATTATAGATAAGAGAGAATCTAATAGATTTACACTAATTTAACAATATTGAGATGACTCTAGCAATACTCACTCTAATTAAGCATTAATCACACCACACCTCTAATTAATGATTTAGCTACTCATAATTAAGAAATTCAAAAGCACATTTAACAATAAACTCATTGAATTCAATTATACGAGTAGAAAAATCAAGTTCAGCAAGAAATCTTCAACAATGACAGTACCTAGCTTTGAAGAAGAAGAAGAAGAAAAAGAAAAAATTCATTTCAATTTCCCCCAATCAAATTCTTACTTTCTTCTCTGCCAAGAGAATGTTCTAAAAGCTAAAAATTGAGATCTGATGAGTACAAAAGTACTTTTCTCTCAAATATATCCAAAAATAGGGTATCCACCTATCTCTTTTTCTGTGCTGGACATTTTTACCCCTGATCAGTGTTCTGACATTTGTGGGAGTACCGACGGCCCACCTGTTACATTCCACAAACCGCTGACTCTAATTAGTTTTGTCTCCAGTGAGTTCCAATGGCCTTTGATGATTGCTCCAGCATTTCGCCGGTCTCCACCCGCATGCTGCCGATTCTTTTCTCTTCGATTCAGAAAGTTCAGGTGTCAATCAATGAAAGTACTGGCGAGTCACCGATTGAAGTCTTCGTTCACCGATCGCTATCATTCTTGAAGGCATTGTCCATCAGCTCTTGGCAGGCGTTTGGATGGCGTTTCCTCGGTCTCCTTTGGTGAAACACTGATTTCACCTGATTCCCTTCTTTTTGCTTCCTTTCTTGCTCTGTTCTCCCAATCAGATATCAGCACACAAAAAGAAAAAAAGGCATAAAATCCATCTAAAAAACTTGAAAACTAGACTAAAGTTCATGAACAAGAGCTTAATGAGTTGATAATTTACCAACTTATCAAACCCCCATACTTGAACCATTTCTTATCCTCACGTAATACAGTTATTATCATGTATACAACATGCCACTTCACACAAATGTATGCATTAATAATCAGTTGACTTTAGACAACCCAAAAAATGCTCACCGGCTCACTGAAAAAGAGAAGCAAATTCCCCCAAAACAAGAAAGATGGAAACATTTCAAGAGGCCACCACTAATCAAAAGTGTGATTCACAAGAGCTTTATTTTTGCAAAATCAGGGCATACTCATCCATGAAGTACACATAGCACCTCAACTCATAATCATTGAACATTCAAAGCTTGCCTTAGAGCTTGCATTTCTCATGCCCTACGTACAAATTTACCTTTAATGCAATTGTGTCCTCAAAAGGGATGATTCCACTCACCGAAGATAAAATCCCTATTTTCTTTATGGACTCAATACATTCACACAAAGAGAAGATTTCACTCACTCCCCCGAAAGAAATCTGCATGCACCCAACTCAACCCATAGGCTTGCCCTTCGTGTAATTCGCCACTAATGTAGAGCATCTTCACTTAAAATCACTTAGGACTTTAGGGTCAAAATGTAGGCTAGGGTTAAGGTAGGATAAATGTTTAGCTTTAGTGGCTAATGCCTCCCTAATGCTTTCATAAACACTTGCAACATCCCATTATCTTATTGAGATTACTCTACCTTATTTCTCCTTGTTCTTCATCTTCGTCATTTGTGTAACACAAACCACCCTTTTAACACCCATGAATTCCACAATTAGCCTTATATATGCAAAAGATAGCACCTTTCTACTATTCTTTTCTCTTCTGATGTTTCGAGGTCTTTCAACCCATTGATTCATTCATTTCATCACAAATTTGATGCTACCTCACATTGAAGTTCTCATTTCCCCCTTCTCTTGCAAATCCCCAAACTTAGGCTTTTGCCTCATCTTCACATTCATTTCCTTATCGCTCCCCATTTTATGGGCTTCAAGCCCCATTTTTTCATTATTTTATCACAAGCAATTAGGTAGGATGGGTGCCAAAGAGAAGGATTACAAATGGTCATTAGGCTTGTAATTTGGTTTTCAAAGAAAGGGTCCAAGGCTCAAATGTTGGATATCTAAGATTAATGTTTAAGGAGTTCATTTTGGATGAAGTGACTTATCAAAAGAAGGCCTAAGATCTTGTTCTAAGTGCTACTACATCTAGCATTTTTCCTTGAGTCACACTTGGGGAAAGTTCTAGATAAGAAGTTGTGCATGAGATTCACAAAAGTCCTTACCACACAAGGCATCACACCTAAAGAGTCCACAAAATTCATTATCCACAAAAAATCTTGAGTTAAGATACTAGAACATACAAATTCATAAAACAAGCGAGGAATCTACAAAGTATGACAAAGAGTGTTATGTTCTAGATTCAAACATCTACTCATTATTTCTCATTTCCATGACTCATTTTAAAATTCCATTTCAACAAAAACAAAATTTCTAGTGGTGCCTCTCAAAGATAATCCATAAAATTCTTTAAAATGACATGGAATTTTTTCTTAAGAAAGTCACCTCTCAATCCATCATCGGGAACTGCCAACCCCATTCAACAACAACAAGGTAAGGTAAAACGAAGAGATGCTCCTCGGAAAAGAACCGTGGTTTGAAGAAAACCCTTGGGGTTTGATTGCTATTCTATCATTTACACGGCGAATAAACAAAGGACTTGGGTCTTGAAGGAGTAAACAATTCACGACAAGGACCCAATTCTCATTATTAGCCACTAACGTTCATCCAAAAATTTCAACCAAGTTATTCAAAATTTTCAACCAAATCCTTCAACATCACAGGCTCGGAAAGGGAAATCATCAACAAAATTTAAAATCGATCCCGACAAAGGTTCACAATCCATCACAGATAATAATAATAAAAACACAAAAGCCCGTCAAGGGCTACTTCAACTCATCTTTAAAATAAAACATCAGTGACCCCCCAACGAACACTCGTCCTCTCCCCAGGTAATAGAATACATTGTCCCCAATGTATTTATAATGTCCAAAATATATTCTTAAATCAAAGAATATACATGGTCGTTGTATCAAAATAAGTAACCCGATGAGTGCCGAGGTTGAATTCCACGAGGACTATAGAGTGATGAATTCAAGTGTCGATTGAGAAATTGATATTAGCTTGCACCATTTAGAGTTAACATAAAAACAAGGAAAATGGGGGGAATAAACTTTGCAGATAATTACAAAAATTTCTTTAGTGAACTCAAAATAAAAGGATCAGTTAAATTGTTGACAATAGTGAGAAATACTAGAGGTGGTGTATATGAAATACTAATTAGATTGGGATAGGCCATGTCATCTTCATAAGTTCAATAAGTGTAAATAATCTCGGGAAATAGGTAGCCTAAGCTTCCCAGCCTATTGACTACCCCTAGCTAGAGTTTTGTCAAACTCTAGCTGCAATTTAGCGTACCCGAATTGATTTGGATCAAAAACATCACTATTCCTAGCTATTAGCTGCTAATTAGGAAGGATAAAGTACTTTCACCTATTACTAGCTTAATTTTACAATCTCTTATCCATACCCACTACTAGATTCCCTTTCAATACATAATTATTCACTCTCGAACAACAATCAAGCAAGTATAGATAGACTCATATCATCATTAATGGATCTTCATTAATAGATTGAAGGTAATCTACTAGATTTACACTTAATTGAACATCATGAAGTTAACTCTAGCAATACCCAATCCAATTAAGTATTCATCATCACACACCTCTAGTTAATGATTTAGCTATTCATAGTTCAGAAATTCGAAAACACAATCATCAATAGCATCAGTGAATTTAATAAGAGTAGGTAAATCAAAATAGAATTATCCTTCACTACAGTTGAAACTTAATAATATCAAAAAAGAAAATAGAGTAGAGTATCTTCTACAAATTTCAATCAAAAGTCCCTTTATTATCTAAGAGATTGTCTTCAGCTAAAAGAGGAAATAATGATGTGATGTGTACTTAGCTTTTCTCTCTAACTCTCTATCTTCTTCCCCTCTCCTCTTCTCTTCTTTGTAGAGTACTTCTCTTTCTATTTATACCCTAAAAAGTAGGTTACATGTCCTTCCTTTTTCAACAATGGACAATTATACCCTTAAAAGTATTTTTCTGAAACCGGAAAAGGTACAAGCGGTTCGCCGATGAAATATGTGAACCGCCGGATACTTGCTCTTCTTCTGCAGTCATTTCCAATGAACTTCGACGGTTCACCCGGCATTTCGCCGATGCCAATTCGTGAACCACCGGACCTTCAATGCCAAATCCAGAATTTTTTGAGTGTCATTTGGCGACTGAACGGACGTCTCACCACTAGTGACTCGTGAATCGCTGGTAGCATTCCTCCCTTAAGGAAGTGACCTTCAACTTTTGACCGGCGTTTCAACGGTAAACACCTACGATTTGCTGCTTATACTCATTTCCACCTTTTTACTTTATTTTTTCTCTTTTCTTAAAACTTAGGCATCTGCACTTAACAAAAGCAAAAAGGGAATAAAATCCATGTAATCAACTTACGAACTAGACAAAAACTCATGTTTTAGAGTCTAATGAGTTGGTAAATTACAACTCATCATGTATTCATGCAAAACCCGGAAGTCAGATCGAACGAGGCCAGGCCACAAGGGCCAGTGCGACGCGCCAACACCCTGGCGCCCTGGGCAGCGCGGCGTTCCAGCCGTATTGGTGCCTTAAGAGGCGCGGTGCGGCACTAGGTTACCGCGATGGACGACACATAGCACCCTTAGTTCCACCGCCCACACACACATATATATATATAAGGGTCCTTAGTTCATTTCCAACATAAGTCACGACCAGAGAGAGTGTGAGGCGAGCGAATTCAACATTTTCCCCCGTTTACACTATGAAACGCCGTTCGAATTTAAATTAACTTCAGGTATCAAAGTTTAAGGCCGATGGAGCATCACTACAGAGTTATATTCGTGAAATTTGCCAGGAAAATCAATATCCCGCTGATCCAAATTTGTCGGAATTGCTTCAAACTAATTTCTATACGAGCAAAGGTTTCGAGTAAGCATTTCTCCCTTCTTAACTCTTGGGAAATTATACATTTTTTGCCGTATTTCGTCAAGTTGAAGTGTAGTTGATATTATTAGTAAAAGTTATTGTTTTCATCGAATTAAGTACTGAAACTAGTCTCATTCTCCCAATAATACGATTACAGTTGCGAAAGGCTATTGAATACAGGTTGGAACTCACCGGTTAAACAAAAGCCGCACTTGAGGTATGTAAGGCTATCCTTTCGGCAAGTTACGTTCGTTGTAAAGTTAGTACGACCTATATAAATTTAATGTTGGTTCATTAGAACCATATAAAGCAACACCCAAAACTCCCATTAAGAGAAAAACAGAACCCCCCGCCGTGTACAAAATAAATTTTGTAGGTGAGTACGGAACGTTTCTTTCACTCACATGGCTAGAAGTAGATGACGAAATTAATTCTAACTCCCACATGATGAAAAAAAGTAAAAGGTCTGAGGCAGAAAATGATCAATTTGACCCTTGTACATTGCTAACATGAGAAAATGGAATAATCGACAATCTCGATGGCAAGCCAAGCGCTAAAGGTCGCTAAAGTAGTGATAAATCTGTTAATAAAATAGATTTATAGAAGATCCATGTTCTAATCTCCAATGGAAATCAAAAAAATCGTCATTTATAATCACTCACTAGTTGGATTAATGGATCATCCCAGATTGGAAATGATAACAAAATGCATAGTCGTTAGAAGGAGTTCTAAAATACATATACATATGGTATACCACCTAATAGGTACTTGAGTAAACCTAGTAAGGTCAAATTTGTTGTAAATTGAATTGAGATTATAGCGATGAGGCTGCTGGTCTTGTCCAAGTTAGCCTAACTAGAGTGCTCTTACCCCAATGTTGAGTAGTTATTTGTTATCCCATATTGAGTTCCATTTCTGAGGCGCAGGGGCCATACATAGTTTCATTTATTGAGAGGTGCGAGGGCCATACGAGAGTTTCATTTATTGAGGCCGTGAGGCCGTGGTGTTAGGTTAGGTCGCGAGGGCCATGTGAGTTCCATCGAGATTGAGGCCACGGGCCACTTCGAGTTATAGTTTACATAAAATCCTTAGTAGTCGGGTAAGTAGAGGGGATCTTGTTTGTGTCGGAGCTTATGGGGGCCCCGGGTAGGTTTTTACGTGTTGTTTGTACCTTCTAGGCTTATGGGGGCTCGGTTAGATTCTTATTTGCATATATAGACTTGTTGTTTAGGTAACTTAGATGAATGCAATTGTGCATGTTAAATCCTTACCCTCTTTCTTTTGATTACATCTGATTTACTAGCTTTCAATCTAGTTATAAGCTTTTCCTTACATATTTGGTACATATTATACGCCCACACAGGTGCTACATTATTACCCCAGGTGAGATAGACGCGGTTCGGGACATTCCTAGCCTTCCCGGTAGAGCGTTAGTAGTTATTGACTCCTTCCCTCCGAGAGATGAAAGTTAGACGGGTTTTTCTTTTGATGTCTGAGTTTTTGGTAGGTCGGGGCCCTATCCGTCATTATATCACTCCCTAGAGGCTTGCGACCATTGTACATTCACTTTGTGGTTAGTTGTTGTTGACCATGTGGGGCCCATGTATGCTTTATTTCTGCGATGGCCATGTGGGGCCTTGTTTACAGGCATTGTTAGCGGCCTTGTCGGCCATAGCATAGTTTAGTGCTTGATTTACATTTCGAGTCATAACTAGACGAGCGTTGTAGTGTTGTTGGCCCGCATAGGTTCCCTATTATTGTGATGTTGTAGTTGGTTGTCTTCTTTTACGGGTGGCCTTGTCGGCTAGAAGGCTATATTCTTAGAGATATAGCTCATCAATTTCTTGAATTGAGTGTCAATATGCCGCCGTCAATCTGCTTGATCCCGATTAGTCGATTCCGGACCAGAGTGTGGCACTAGGTGCCTTTCAAGCCTCCCAAGGTGGGCGTGACAAATTTGGTATCGAGTAGGTCGTAACCCGGGGAATCTGCCAAGACATGCCAAGTATAGTGTTGTCATGGCCATGTTGTGCACCACGTTCCATAGGTAGGAGGACACGATGCATAATAGTGTGGTTACTCTTTTCTCCTTTAGTCGTGCTATGAAATTTGTGCTGTATAAGTGACTTCTGAAAACTTTGTTATATATTTATTTATAGAGAAATGTCACACACGGCGGGCCGCGGCCAGTCCAGAAAGCCAGGTCATCAAGCGCAAAGAGAGGCACCCGTTAGGGGCCCAGTATTAGCGATCTGAGGGTGATAGGGGGACACCACCTCGATCTCTAAATTTGCCATCACATTCGGCTCACTAGGGGCGTGCGCAGTGCTACCCGGGTATTCCTATTCCATCGGATCGGGAGCTCGGGGTACATTTATATGTTGGTATAGATGATGGCTGCTTGATATCGGCCTCGAAATTTGGTAGTACCGGTTGTTGTTAAACTGGTGAGGGACACAGTAGTTTGAGAGTTCATGAGTTCGGCCTTGAGTCCTCCGAAGTTTACGACGACGGATCGCGAGAGGACCCCCATAATTTTATAGTCAGTTGTAGAATATTCGGGTCATGAATGCCTGCGTCCACGAGAATCAATTGAGCAAGCGTATTCGGATTGCGAGATGTAGCGGTTTGTGGTACGAGTTGGAGAAGATCTGAGGAAGAAATGCACCTCCACCTCGTGGCCTATCTTTTTGAAGCTTTCATAGATCACTATTTTCCTCGAGAGGTTCGAAAGAATAGCGTAGAGCAATTTTGCATCTAGAGTAAGGTCGAATGAGTGTCGGGAGAATATGCGTTGAGGTTTGACTCTTAGCTAGGTATGCACCTTGTTTGTTGACACCATGCCGGCGAGTGCAGAATTTATCATGAACTTGCGCCAAAATATATAGAATCTTGTTTTACGGACACATTGTGGGAGAATATGGACATTCACGGATCGAGGACTTTGCCCGAATATAGAGGAGCTTAGACAACGCCCGGTATGTTATGGAAGGTCAGGATAGGAACAATGTCGAGAGGAGGGCTAGATCCGCGAGATTTCCGGCCCGAGATTTTCAGGTGGGCCCCGAGGCCCCATTTTTCGTGAGCCACCCAGGCCCCCACTTCATCCACAATAGGATAGTAGGTTAGATTGTCGGAGCGGTTAGGTCAGTGAATGTTCGCAGCGCTAGGCTCTAGCAGTAGAAGGGCCGAGATCATACGAGTAGCGATACCCCCGATGCAATACATGTCATAAACGGCATGCGGGGAGTGCGAGATATGGTTCCACGCCATTTATACCTACATGCGGGAGGGAAACATGATGAGAGACTACCGGAGCTAGGCGCTTGAGGTGGTCGGGACTCGTAGAGTAGATCTTCGGGTTCGTATGCCCCAGCACCTTTTGAGAGCGTAGGCCCTTAGCTCTGCCCGGTAGAGGACAAGGTAGATCAGGGGCATTTGGTTCAGGCAGTGTTCAAGATTGCACATATGCATTGCCAGGCGACGGGAATCGGAGTTGTCACCGGATGTTGTAACGGAGTATATTAGATGTCTGATTCTCACTCGGTTGCAGCTTTGATAGATGCAGGGATCCACTTTGCCGTATGTTACTCCGTTAGTAGCTCAAAAGTTTGATAGGACGAGAATTGCTTGACAACCCTTTTAGGTATCTACCCTTTGTTGGTGACTCTATTATTGCTAGAAGAATTTTCAGGGTTGTACGGTAGAGGTTGTTGGTCGTGGACCTCGGCGGATTTAGTAGAATTAGAAATGTTGATTTTGATGTGATTATGGATTGGAATTCCGATTTCATTTCTGGGGAGGTTGTGCGAGAGTGGAGGTATACGACTACGCGGAAGGTAAGTTTATATCTATCTTTAGGCGAAAGGTTTATAGCGAAGGGTTGTATCTACCATATTCGAGGGTTCGGGATGTGCAAGAAGAATCCCCGACTCTCCGGTATGTCTGATTGTTAATTATTTCCCGGATGTGTTTCAGGATGAACTTTGATATTCCTCCCGGAGGCCCGGAAATAGACTTCTCTATAGATTTCCTACCGGATACTACGACTATAACTATTCCCGTATTGAATGACCCCTGCTAAATTAAAAGAATTCGCTCTTGAAGTTGAAAGATTTTTTGGATAAGGCTTCATCGGACCAGAGTACATCACCGGGGGTGCAGTCTATTTGTGAGGAAGAAGGATGGTTCCCTCAGATGTGTGCATAGATTCTGGAGCAATTGAATGAGGTTCTTTGTTAGAATAAATATCCCCTTTTGAGAATAGATGATTTGTTTGATTAGCTACAAGGGTGAAATATTTTTCTAAAATTGATTTGAGATCATGGTACCATCAGGTACGAGTTCGGGAAAAAGATATTCCGAAGACAGCTTTCAAGACCAGGTTTGGCCATTTTGAGTTCTTGGTTATGTCCTTTGGGTTGACAAACACGCAGTGTTCATGGACCTAATGAACAGAGTGTTCAGGCAGTATTTGGATTTGTTTGTAATACTGTTCATTGATGATATTCTTGTATTCCCATTCCCAGAGCGGAACATAGGGTATACGGACAATACTCCGGATCCTCGAGAGAACGCCATTTTATATGCAAGTTTTCCAAATGTGAGTTACGGATTTGAATTTCGTATCTTTCTTGGGCCACATTGTATCGGAGAAATTTGGTATTCGAGGTCGGAATCGCAAAAAAATTAAGGCGGTGAAAACATGGCCTAGGCCTACGACTCAATGAGGTTCGTAGTTTCTTGGGGTTAGTAAGATATTACAAAAGGCTCATGGAAGGGTTTCTACTCTCATTAGCACGTTGACTAAATTGATTCAAAAAGCATCCAAGTTTCGTGGACCGAAACACAACGGCGAGTTTCTAGGAATTAGCAGTCAGCCTCAACATCGGTGTTAGCTTTGCCGAGTTCATAGGGTTATGCCATGTATTGTGATCAGCCGGTGTTGGGTTAGGATGTGTTACGTGCAACATAGTAAGGTAATTGCTTATGCTTTGAGCTGATTGAGGAAATATGAAAACAACTATCCACACTTTCGTGATCTAGAGTTAGCCGCAGTAATACATGCCTTAAAGATGTGAGCATTACTTATATGGGGTGCATGTGGATATTTTCTTGACCATAAGAGTCTTGGAGTACATTTTCACACTGAAAGAGCTCAATTTACGGCAATGTTGTTTGTTAGAATAGTTGAAGGATTATGATTTGACATCTTATATCACCCGGGGAAAGCTAATATTGTGGCGGATGCTGTAGTCGCCGATCTATGGGCATTTTGGCATGCACGAAGGGCCGAACGGCGGAAATGGCTCGAGAATTATACCGGCTAGCCAATTTAGTTGTTGATGGTTGATACGGGGATAATGGAGCCATGGTAAGAATGTGTGGTGTAGATCCATGGTAGTATAGGTAAAGGAGCGGCAATATGAAGATTCTTGTTTATCGGAGATAGAGTTCGGCACGGTGAAGTATCAACTTTTGAGGTAGCCGGGGATGGAGTTTTGAAGTGCAGGTCGCCTCTCGTCCCCGGATGTAGCGAGGACTCACTTCCCGACGATTATGGAGGTACACACTATTCTAGCTATTCTCTTCGCCGAGGTTGCGAAGATGTATCATGACATAAAGAGATTCTTTGGTGGCGGGGAATGAAGAAGGAGTATGAGTATTTGTAGCATGATTTCCTAGCGCCAACATGTAGGGAGGAACATCCAAACCCCGAGTGGATTAACATAGAAAATAGCGGTTCCTATTGGAAATGGGAGGCCCAATCAATATGGATTTCGTGACGAGGACTGCCTTTCCGGTACCAGTAAATTTGACTCAATGCAGGTGATTGTTGATAGGTTAACAAAGTCGGCTCATTTTACGCCAGTCAGGACCACATTCTTAGTCGAGGACTACGCCGAGTTGTACATTAGAGAAGTAGTAAGATTACATGGTGTCCCAGTATCTATTATTTCGAATAGAGGACCACAATTTATAGCTAGATTCTAGCAATCATTTAAAAAAGGTTTGGGGACACAAGTTAATTTGAGTACAACATTCCACCCTCAGACGGACGGGCGAGTAGGACGTACAATTAAGACGCTCAAGGATATGCTACGAGCATGCGTGCTAGACTTTGGTAATTTGGAATGAACATGTTACCCACTTATTGAGTTTTATTATAATAAAGTTATCATTCGACAATTCGGTGCTTATAGTACGAGGCTTTATATGGGTGGAAAGTGCGAGATCCCAGTTGGTTGGTTGAGTAAGTGAGATAGAACTAATTGGGCCAGGACATGATCCACCAACCGAGAGGAAAAAGTAAAGCTTATCGAGATAATGCCTGCGGCGGCTCGAGTGGAAGCGAAATCTGGCCGACATGGCGTAGAAAACTGGAGTTCAATATAGGTGGCGAGTTTTTGAAAGTCTCACCCATGAAGGAAGCGTAATGAGATTTGGAAGGAAGGGCAAACAGCCCAAGATTTATCGGGCCGTATTGAGTCCTCGAAGGAGAATGAGCCCAAGTGGCACACGAGTTAGATTTGCCTTGAGTTGAGTGCTGCTCAGCCAGTCTTTCATGTATCGATGTTACGGATGTATATGGGGATGGGTCCCATGTCGTACCGATTGAGGACGTCTAGGTAGCGAGGAATTAGCCTATGAAGAGGTTCCGATAGCCATATTAGATAAAACAAGTTTGCAGGTTGAGAACCAAAGATGTTGCCTCCGTTAAAGTATTGTGAAGAAATAGAAATAACGAACAAATGACCTAGGAAGTTTGAAAGACGACATGGGATCTAGATATCATCGAGTGTTCGAGTTAGTTACGATTGTGCGGTTAAAGGTAGGGTCATTGATTCGGCTTAATTGTTTATGCTTCATGTTATTGATATTGTTCCATTGACACATTACCTGTTATACGAGAGTTTCTATAGTGTCATGTGATATACATGTATTGGACTTTTCTACATTTTACGGGTTTCCAAGTAGTCCATATTACAAGGAGACTCTGTCGAAATTTTTTCAGTTAATAATTGGAAGAATTAAACTCCTATAAGTCGAAACAAACATTCAGGGCCGAATGTTCTAAGCGGGGAGGATGTTACACCCCACGTGAAAGTTAGTAACTCATAAACGTACGCACTGGAATTGTGATAAATAAAGAATACGATGCGTGTAAGAAAACCCGGAAGTCGGGTCGGGCGAGGCCGGGCGCGAGGCAGCGCGACACACCACACCTGGCGCCCTCGGCGGCACGGCGTACCCGGCCCTTTGTTGGTTCCTTGAGAGAGGTGCGACGCGCCAAGAGAACTCTACAATGGGAGGCGCGACAAGGCACTAGGTTGCCGCGATGGCGGTGCAAAGCGCCCCTAGTCCCTTGCCCACAAACATATATATAAGGGTCCTTAGTTCATTTTGTGATCATTTCCAACATAAGTCATGGATAAAGAGAGTGTGAGGCAGGGAATTCAACATTTTAGTAGTTTACGCTGAAAACGCCCTTTGAATTTAAATTAACTTTGGGTATCAAAGTTTAAGACCGTAGAGAGCATCACTACGAGTTATTTTCACGAAATTCTCACGGAAAATCAATGTGCCTTTGAGCCAAAATTTAGCCAGTGCATCAAACTGTTTTCCAATCTGACAAAAGCTTCGAGTAAGCATTACTCCCTTCGAACTCTCGAAAATTATACATTTTCGTAAGTATTTCATCAAGTTGAAGTATAGTTTATGTTATTATTAAAAGTTATTGTTTTTTCAGCCCGATTAAGAAAAATCTTGAAACTAGTCTCATTCTTCCAATAATATGCATTACGGTTGCGAAAGGTTGTTGAATACGGAGTTTGGAACTAGCCGGTTAAACGAAGTCGGCACTTGAGGTATGTAAGCATATCCTTTTCGGCAAGTTATATTTGTTTGTAAAGTTAGTACGACCCGTATGTCTATAGTACTTCAGAGTAAACCTATTAGGGTCAGCTGTTGTAAACTAAATTAAGACTATAGCAATGAAATTGCAATTCTTGTCCAAGTTAGCCTAGCTAGAATAGTCTTACCCCAATGTTGAGTAGTTAGGTTTGTTATCATATTGAGTTCCATTTCACGGCGGCAAGGGCCATACGAGTTTCATTTATTAAGGCGCGAGGGCCATACGGAGTTTCATTTGATTGAGGCCATGAGGCCATGAGTTTCATTGTGAGGCCATGAGGGCCGTAATGAGATCATTCAGTTGAGGTCGCGAGGGCCATAATGAGTTCCATCATATTGAGGCCACAGGGGGCCATAGTCATAGTTTATATAAAATCCTTAGTAGTCGGGTAAGTGGAGGATCTTTTGTACTTATCGGGGCTTATGGGGGCAGTTAGTTCTTGTTTGCATATATAGACTTATTGTTTAGGTAACTTTCCAGATAGATGCAGGGTATTTGCTTGTTAAATCTTACTCTCTCTCTTTTGATTACTATAGATTTATGAGCTTTCGGTACAATTTATTAGCTTTCTACAGCATATTCGGTATATTTTTCATGATGCCCCCCAGGCCTTTGCATTGCCTGTAGGTGCGAGATAGACGCGACTCGGGAGAATGTTACGCCTTCGGGCGAGAGTCGATGGTTATTCATCTCCTTCCCTCGAGTTGAAAGTTATACGGTGTTTTTTGATGTATAGTTTTGGGTAGGTCGGGGTATTTTTGTCCCAACCGACCCCTATCCTCTAGAGGCTTACGGACCATTGTACATTCCCTGTGGCTAGTTACTGACCGGCTAGGTGTGGGGCCGTGTATGCTTTATTTCACCGCCATGGCCGTGTTGGGCCTTGTTTAGATGTTAGTTCGCGGCCTTGTCGGCCCATAGTGTAGTTTAGTGCGTGATTTACATTTCGAGTCATAACTTAGACAACATGGTGGTCTTGTCGGCCACTAGGTTCCCCTATTATTGTGTTGTTGGTTGTTAGTTGTCTTCTTTTACGGGTGGCCGAGGTTGTCAGAGGATGTATTTACAGTTGAGATATAGCTCGTCGGTTTCTTAAATTGAGTGTCAATGTGCACCGGTAGTGCACCCGGTCAGTCCGAGCTAGTTCGGACCTAGTGACGGTAGGTGTCGATCCATGCCTCCCAAGATGGGGCGTGAAATTCAACTTCCATTTGACTATTTAAGAAATAAGTGTAGGGATACTTCTAACGAACTTTTGATGTTAGCTCTCATGAGAGTTGGTCATTTCCACAAGCTTGTGGAGACCACTTAGGCTGGAAAATGTAAGTGGGGAAGATGCTCCCCTAAGAGGTGTGTCAGGAGGTTTAGCTTTGTGGATTCTTGGTAGGACACACATTTAGATGCAGGAGCTTTGCGGTGACTACTCGACCCATGGGATAGTGATATCATTAGCCTTAAAGCTTGCAATCTCTTCCTCTTGACTATAGGTGCCTCGGCATCTCTTTTCCTTTCTAAGGATATCACTCTAAGGCGGACAGGGTCTCATCGGGAATAATGGCACACTCACTTGTAAGCACGGTTTGAAATAAGGACCGCATAAGGCATGGAGGTACTTGCTTTTCTTTCCCTTAGCTTCATTTCTTGAGTCACAATCTCCCCAATGTTAATGGGGACTCCAGACATAATGAAGGTGATAAAATTGTTTACACCACGGCGGCCATTTACTCATTTTGGAAGAAATGATGTGGCCCTGGATAAATCAACCATAACTTGGCCTCGAACTTCAAATCATGGTGAAAAATTTAGCCACCTATGGAGACCCATAGCGGGGTGTCAAATGTAATAATAGGAGCTATATCTAGGTCAGCGGTTCTTCATGTCTGCCGATCTGGCCATATACTCTATGCTTGAGTCAATTTTGTCTTCCCAAAAAAAAAAAATAGTTGATTATAGTCGGTGTGATGTCTACCTCCACCCAGGTAATGCCGCTGACCAATGGTAGAGCGGGGGACTTCATCGATTTTGCCTTTGTGCTTAAATTGTAGTCTGTCTAGCACAGTAGGAAGCTTAAATTAGACACCGGAGTTTGGGTAATAATCTAGAAGATTAGCAAGCATCCCATTACTGTTGTGGTGGCATTAACTTTGGGCAATTCCTCGCTTTTGACCCGCCAAGTTTAACCTTTTTCTCCACCCAGATTGCTCGGCCAGAGCCCTTACATATAAAGTATAATTCCCTTTCATGTGAGGCACGAAGATGATAAGATCATAGAGTCGGCAGATTTTGCGGAGGCCTTGCCCTTGCCTTTGGCGATTCTTTGGTGCATGCCTTTTCCTGTGTTCCTAGATGATGACATTTTCTACAAGCATGATGTTAGTGGCAGCCACAATGCATTGAAATAAAATAAGTAAATATTATACTAAAATTTAGATGAGAAACAAAGGTGAAGAATCGTCATTAATGAATGCGGCAGGCGAACCACGGATGATATCAGCGGTGCCCGCGCTCCTAGCAAATGTAAGCGATAAACTAGAGCGGACAATAATTCCATGACAACAAGGCGGCGAGCTTGCGGTTGTCAAGTGAACCACCAATGTAATGCAAATTTCAAGTAGTGGCACAGAAGCCAACTAGAGGTTAGACCAGGTTTCATCGACGTTACGCGGACTCGGGGCAAATAGCCGAATGTTTCATTCCCAAAGCAATTCAAGAACTTCAATGGCCATAATTACAAACCCACTCACATTATATTAAAGCATCAATTCTACATAGAGATAGGACTAGTGATTTACCCTTAAGAATGGAGTCATCCAATCTATCATCGGAAAAGCATGACTTTTCAATCCATTTGGGTTACTCGAGACTTCACCCCATTTAAACACACAAACATCATGACTACCCCATTACCTCTTCCCTACTTTTTCAACAAACAAGCATCAACCATGATAATAATGGGAATGAAGGGCATTATCAAGGAGGGGAATGTATATTAAATCCATGTGAATATGCAATCAAGGTTCCATTGATGAAAACATACAAAGAATCAAAGATACATTACCACACATAGGAGAGAAGTTTGTAGAGATTAACTTGTGGTATCTTGATAATGCTCAACAATGGAACTCTTCATACTTGTGTAGTAGAGAGGGAGAATGTAAGTCTAGTGAGAATTTGTGAAAGAGAGTAGGTTTTATAAGTGATGTTCGGTGAGAGTGGGGGTAGTTGGGGAGAAAGTGGGATATGTGGAGAATTAATGTGTTGATGGGAAGTGGAAAGATGGAAAAGAGGGGAATGTGGGAAAGTGGAAAGTTTGGGTATTAGGAAGACAAAAAGGGTTGTGGAAAAATGGAAAAAGGGAAAACTAAGGGAATATTATTAAGATTAGGGGGGCTCAAACAGGTATTAAGGGTCAGGTGGGTCCTTATTTTAATTAGATTCTGAAACCAAACATCGTGCCTTATTTGTTGTTCTTTAGCGATCGTCAATATGGCTAGAAGCTCTTATACACATACAACACTGGCCTTGGGTATTCCCGATTCAGCATTTGACGGTAGACTGACGGACCAGCGATTCGTGAGTGACACCGAGTGTTCCATCAGTGGTAAACGCTTGGGCACCCAATGCTCAAGTAATCTATTAGGCACCAGCGGTTCTGGCGATCCGCCGGTTTGACCGCCATCGAGCATATTGTTCCCCGGAAATTACGCTCTTATGTGTAGGGATTGTGGAGGTTTTGCGCATACTGGACTGCGATTCCACTTGATCCATTGCGTTTCTGCCTTGTTTTCTTTTTGTTCTTTCTCTCCTTTCTTCTCACTTCAATGGTCTACAAAATTAAAAACAAGAATGACATAAATCAAAATAAAACACTGGATTGCCTCACAAGAAGCGCATTAGTTAATTTCGTGGCACGACATAGCTCTCGTTTAGCAATCTTTCTGTGAAGGATCATCCTCAGAGCTCATACTTCTCCATCTTAACTCCACTCTCCTTATTCCCTACATGCAACACTCCTATCACCTTACATTCTTCGGGAGTTTCCGCTTACACACCTTGAAGGTGATTTTTTCACTTCCGACTCGAGACTTGAGCTCTCCTAGCTCCCGCATCCAGCCAATGCTCTACCGGTGGCGAGCAATGGTCTCTCAAATGATTAGCACTTCAACATCCATTTTACAATCAAGTACTACGGTCAGTGGTAAACGAATTTATCCACCCTCACCAATATGTCTTCTAACTCCTACAGGATTCTTTATGGAATGATCTTCCGTTAGCAACCTCATTGATGTGGGTTTGGTGCTTCAAAGTCCCAACTTCTTAAAAATTATCAGGGCATTTGATTTTATGCTTGCAGTGATGTATAGAGCTTTCTTAAACATAAATATCCCAATTGTACAAGGGATTGTGAAAGCTCTTGGGTCTTCCCGGCTTAGGGGCTAGATTTGCTCATCATCATCGCACTCTGATAGTGCGTCGTCTCACTTCCACCTACATCAACCACCTTCTTCTTTTAAACAACTCCTTTATGAATTTGGAATATCCAGAGCATTTTGGAAAATTACAATGGTATATTAATAGATAATTTCACGAACATGTCAATAAATTTTACGGGGCGATCGTCTTTCTTTTTCTTAGACAATTTTTGTGGATAAGGGGGTAGAGCTCTTGTTTCAACCTTGTCATTATTTGAGGCCTTCATGACCACCTCATCTTCATCAACGTGTGAGGGAACTTCATCATTCTTCCACTTACCTTCATCTTCACTCTTTTCACCACTCCTTTGTGTCTTTGGCATCTCGTCAACTTCATTTTCCTCATTTTATTGGGAGCACTAACCTCCTTGGGCTTCACTCTCCTTATCTCCAACAATTTACCTCCCAGTAACAATAGCCATGCATTGATTATCTTTCTTCGGGTTCGAATTGTGTCGCGGGAGCGTTCCCTTCATTCGTGGATTCATTTGAATGGACAAGTGATTTATTTGAGCTTCAATGCTTAATAAATTTGAATGAGCTCACCGTCGAGCAGGTTAGACACCTCCTTTCATTCCTTGACCTAGATGTGGGTTGATTCCCTTTCTTGAGGATACTTGCTAACATCTCTTTAATTTTTGAGCTACTGCATCGCTCCTTTGTTTGACTTTGGGAGTTTCATCTTTTGAGTGGGGAAAATATGGGTTTGAACTTACCTGCAGTGCCGATCTCCTTCTCTACATTTTTCTCTTTGTTGCCCTATCTTTCATTTCTTTCGGGCCATCCCTATGCGTCACGGCTTCTCCGGCCTTGGTTCTCTTCCACTTGGGCACCAAGGATCTTGACTAGTCCCTTGGAACCACAGTTAGGCCCCCATACGATTTCCCATGTATTCGCATTCCTCACATCATACCTAGATTGTGATGATTCTCCTTCAAATTACTATTACACCTTGCATACTTACAACATTCACCACCTTGAATACGCCCCACGTCATATGTTTGTTCATTAGTTCGATTTAACGTCATTATTTTGGCAAGATTTTCATCTCGCTCATGTCTCTTTTAGCAACTGCATTCCTTCAATGCACTAGAAGTTAATGTCATGTGGAAGCTGTTGTCTCTCTCATGTGCGGAGCCCTATTTATTTTTTCATTCTATTCAAAAAGGGCTTTAGACAACCCATTATGTTTGATCCATAATAGACCCCTCCGGATAAATCGTTGGAAATGGATTTGTTAATTAAGTTCAAGGGCTCGATAAGAACTTTAGAGAAGCACTCTCCATCGGGAAGGCCATAGGTTAGGACAAGAAACCTTCTTTTTTGAGTAGTAGCCATGCTTCATGCAATGGCCTCCAGTTCTTGCACAGAAATTTGTGATGTCATCCCTCGAGTACGCAACATTTTTCGATGGAGGGAAGAAATGATCCAGAAAGGCTTCGGTTAATTCATGTGCCAGAGGTAATACAACCGGGGAGGCATTTCACTCCAACCACATAAATCGCCTCTCTGTTAGGGAAAATGGAAAGACCTTGTCTGTACATGTTTGTGATGTTGAAATACTGACATATCTCCAAGAAATTTCTCAAATACTGATTTGCACTCCACTCACTTGGTTTTTCCCCAGGAATAGTCCTTTCATTTGCAGCAAATGTGGCATTGTACTTGTGATGTGGAACCTTTGCATTCCCTACCATAGGCGATGCGAATGGCTCCCTCCACTTCGGGCATCACCGGGTTATCTTCCTCGTGCTCCATATTGCCCTCCATAGAGCTATCTCACGCTGTGAATGACGAATCATATGACTTTATCCTAATAAGAATGACAAACTTTATGTCAACACTTATGATTCAAGACCGATTCAAATTAACAATCAACACAAGAGTATCAAGAGCTAGTTCGACAGTAAGCCATTTTGAAAACATCAAAAATATACTCATGCAAAGAGCATAAATGGTCGTTGTATCAAAACAAATATCTGATGGATGTCGGGTCAAATCCTGAGGGACTAGTGAGCGATACGCACGAGTGTCGTTTGAGAAATTAAATTTAGCTTGCACCTCTTGTAAAATAACATGAAAATAAACATGTTGGGGGAGATTGAAATTTAAAAGAGAATATAACTTCTAGTTTGGCTAACTATGATAAAATTACCAAGGTTGTTGACAAGAATGTGAAAGACTAGAGGTGTGGTGTAGATGATATGCTAACTAAATAGAGACATTCTAGGTCATTTCATAAGTTTAATTTGTGTAAATAATTTCGGAAAAGTGGGCTGGTGTTTTTCGGCCTCATAAATACCTCTTGCTAGAGTTCTTTCAAACCCCAGAGACACCATTAACTAAACCCGATCAGGTTTGGATTAATAGTTGCACTAATTTCTAGTATTAGCTATTAATTTGGAATGAGAATGTAATTTTGGCTATTTCCGACCCAATTTCACAATCTCCCATCCATGCTCACCATTAAATTCTCTCCCAATACTCAATTCTTCTTTTACAAGAAAAATCAAGTAAGCACGGTTAGACCCATATCAGCAACAATGGATCTTCAATTATACATTGGGAGAGAATCCTACTTGATTTACACTAGTTTAATAGTATTGAGATGACTCTAGTAATACTCACTCTAATTAAGCATTCAACACCACACACCTCTAATTAATGATTTAGCTACTCATAGTTAAGAAATTCAAAAGAACATTTAACAATAAACTCATTGAATTCAATAATAGGAGTAGCAAAATCAAGTTCAACAAGAAGTCTTCAACAATGGCAATACCTTTCTATGAAGGAAGAAGAAGAAGACAAACAAAAAAATTCTTTTCAATTTCCCAAATCAAATTCTTACCAATCAAATTCTTACTTTCTTCTCTGCCAAGAGAATGTTCTAAAAGCTAAAAATTGAGATTTTACAAGTACACAAGTACTTTTATATAGAATATATCCAAAAATAGGGTATCCACCTATCTATTTTTTCGTGATGGACATTTTTACCCTTGATCAGCATTCTGGCACTTGCGGGAGTACCTGTAGTTCGCCGGTTACATTTCGCGACCCGCCGACTCTAATTAGTTTCGCCTCCAGTAAGTTCAAGTGGCCTTAGGCGATTCCTCTGGCGTTTCTCTAGTCTCCACCCGCATGCCACCGATTCTTTTCTCTTCGATCCAGAAATTTCAGGTGCCAATTGGCGGAAGTACCAGCGAGTCACTGGTTGAAGTCCGCGTTCACCGATTTCTATCATTCCCGGAGGCAGTGTTCATCAGCTCTTGGCAAGAGTTTGGCCAGTCTCCTATGGTAAAGCGCCGGTTTTCACCTAATTCCCTTCTTTTTGCTTTCTTTCTTGCTCTTTTCTGCCAATCAGATATCTTCACACAAAAAGGCAAAACGAGCATAAAATCCATCTAAATGACTTGAAAACTAGACTAAAGTTCATGCTTAAGAGCCTAATGAGTTGGTAAATTACCAACTCATCAAACCCCCAAACTTGAACTATTGCTTGTCCTCAAGTAATGCAGTTATTATCGGGTAAACAACATTCCACTTCATACAAATAGATGCATTAATGAACACTTGACTTTAGAAAACCCAAAAAATTTTCACCGACTCATTGAAAAAGAGAAGCAAATTCCCTAAAACAAGAAAGATGGAAATATTTCATGAGGCCACCACCAATCAAAAGTATGATTCATAAGTGCTTTCTTTCTGCAAAACCAGGGCATACTCATCCATGAAGTACACACAGAACCTAAAATCATAATCATTTCATATTCAAAGCTTTCCTTAGAGCTTGCATTTCTCATGTCCTATGTACAAATTTACCTTTAATGCAATTGTGTCCTCAAAATGGATGATGCCACTCACCAAAAAGAAAATTCCTATTTTATTCATGAACTCAATACATTCAAACAAGGGATTACACAAAGAGAATATTGCACTTACTCTTCCAAAAGAAATCTGCATGCACCCAACTCGACCCATAGGCTCTCCCTTCTTGTAATTCGCCACTAATGTAGAGCAACTGAACTTAAGATCATTTAAGACTTGTGGGTCATAATGTAGGCTAGGGTTAAGGGTCGGTTAAATGTTTATCTTTAGTGACTAATGCCTCCCTAATGCCTTTATAAACACTTGCAACATCCCATTATCTTATTGAGATTACTTCACCTTATTTCTTCTTGTTCTTCATCTTCATCAATTTGTGTAACACAAACCACCCTTTTAACATACTTGAATTCCACAATTAGCCTTATATATGAAAAATGTAGCAACTTTCTACTATTTTTTTCTCTTATGATGATTCAAGGTCTTTCAATCCATTGATTCACTCATTTTATCACAAATTTGATGCTACCTCACATTGAAGTTCTCATTTGTTCCCTTTCTCTTGCAAACCCCAAAACATAGGCTTTTGCCTCATCTTCACATTCATTTCCTTATCTCTCCCCATTCCATGGGCTTCAAGCCCCATTTTTTTGGTTATTTTATCATAAGTAATTAGGGAGGATGAGTGCCAAAGAGAAGGATTAGAAATGGTCATTAGGCTTGTAATGTGGTTTTCAAAGAAAGGGTCTAGGGCTCAAATGTTGGCTATCAAAAGAATAATGTTCAAGGAGGTCATTTTGGGTGAAGTGACTTAACAAAAGAAGGCCTAAGATCATGTTCTAAGTGCAACTACATCTAGGATTTCGCCTTGACTCACACTTAGGGCAAGTTCGAGATAAGAAGTTGTGCGTGGGATTCACAACATTCCTTACCACAAAAGGAATCACATCTAAAGAGTCCACAAAAGTTATTATCCATACAGAATCTTGAGTTAAGACATCAGAACATGCAAATTCATAAGTCAAGCGAGGAATCTACAGAGTATTAACAGAGTGCTATGTTCTTGATTCAAACATCTGCTCATTATTTCTCATTTCCATGCCCCATTTTAAAATTCCATTTCAATAATTTTTTTTCTGGTGGTGCCTCTCAAAGCCACTGCATAAAAGAATCAGAAACGAAATGACATTTTTCCTTAAGAAAGTCGCCACTCAATCCATCATCGGGAATTGCCAACCCGGATCGACAACAAAAAGGAAAGGAAAAACAAAGAAATGCTCCTTGGGAAAGAATCGTGGTATTAAGAAAACACTTAGAGTTTGATTGCTATTCTATCATTTACACGGCTAATAAATAAACGGTCTTGGGTCCTGAAGGAGTAAATAATTCACGACAAGGACCCCATTCTCATTATTAGCCACTAACATTCATCCAAAAATTTCATCCAAGTCCTTCAAAAATTTCAACCAAATGATTCAACATCACTGGCCCGACAAGGGCAGTCATAAACAAAATAAAAAACCGAGCCCTACAAAGGCTCAAAATCCATCACAGATAACAATAAAAAAACACAAAATCCCAACAAGGCTACTTTAACTCAGCTTTAAAATAAAACATCAGTGACCCCCCAACAAACACTCGTCCCCTCCCCCAGCTAATAGAATACATTTTCCCCAATGTATGCATGCAAAATAAAGGGGTAAGAGACTCCTTGAGCAGGTCACTCCTCATCCTCTTCATCCGCGGCTTCCCCTTCTCTTGTGGCACCAGCAAAACCAGCCTCTCCTAGATCCTCGGTATCATCCCCTAAGCCTTCAAAAAAATTATCAATTGGGCCTAGAATAGTGAAGAAGCAGCCATTGCGGTGTCGAGAGTGCTCATGTCAAGCACTTCCATAGGTGTCCAAATTTTTCACTCCCACACATCGATTCGGAGAGAAGTAACAACCCCCTTACATCCACCCATTTGCATAAGGTTGTAAGGCTCTCATACATTGATTTCAGCTCCCGTTTGACTGTTTGAGCAATAAGTGTAGGGAGACTTCTAACGAACTTTTGAAATTGGCTCTCATGAGAGTTGGTCATTTGCATGAGCTTGTGGAGACCACTTGGCTGAGAGGATGTAGAAGAGGGAGATGCTCCCCTAAGAGGTGTGCACCGGAGGTTTGGCCCGGGGCTTCTTGATGGGACACATTCAAATCTAGGGCCTGCAGTGACTGCTCCAACCCATGGGATAGTGATCCCTCAGCTAGCCCAAAAGCTTGCAATCTCTTCCTCTTGAATGTGGGCGCCTCAGCATCTCTTTTCCTGTCTAAGGCTATCACTCCTGAGGTGGGGACAGGGGTCTCATCAGGGAACAATGGCACACCCACTTGTAAACACAGTTGGGAAATGAGGACCGCATAAGACATGGAGGTGCTGGCCTGTCTTGCCTTCCGCTTCATTTATTGTGCCACAATCTCCCCAAAGTTAATGGCGACTCAAGACATAATGCAGGCGATGAGAATTCCTGACTCAAAGCTAACCCACTGCTCATTTTTGGAAGAAATGATGCGGCCATAGATAAAATCCAACCATAACTTAGACTTAAACTTCATATCATGGCGAAAAATTTCGCCACCTATGGAGGCCCATAGCGAGGTGTCAACTGCAATGATGGGAGCTATCTAGGTGAACTAATTCTTCATTTCTGCAATCTTTTCCATATACTCTGTGCCGGAGTCAATTTCGTCTTCCCAGAATAAATAGTTGATTACAACCAGAGTGATGTCTACCTCCACCCCGTGTACCATGACTGATGGTAGGCAGGGGACTTCATCGATTTTGCCTTTGTGCTTCATAAGGTCCTGTCTAGTCTGGTAGGAGGCGTAGAATTCAGCCACTAGGTTTGGGTAATAGTTCAGGAGAGTATTGGCAAAAGCATGTCGTTGCCTATTTTTAAACTGAGTAGTAATGTTGGGCAATTCCCCACACAGGTGGGTCCATATTTAAATTCAAATTAGGGTGTCTCAAACAGGCATTATGGGTCAGGTGGGTCCATATTTAAATTAGATTCTGAAACCAAACTCCTGCCTTGACCGGAGTTACACCGGCGATTGCTGATATAAGCTGGCACTTAGCCGCCTTACCCTTTTGTGCTTGAATTTATTCTCAGTTCAGTGTTTGACAGCTAGCGATAGAATGGTGGTTCACGAGTGAGACCGGCATTCTGCCGATTGGTCGTCGCTTGGGCACCCAATGCTCAGGTAATATGTGAGGGGCCGGAGGTTGATTAGCAGTCCACTATTATGAATTGGCGGTCCACCGATTCGATCCCCGGTCAAGCACTCATGCTCCTAGCATTATACTTTTACTATAATATATTTATTGCCAAATGATGGTGGAAACGGTTCCATAAAATCTATTTCCCAATCGTCGAATACCTCGACTTCCAAGATGTTGTGCAGAGGCACCTCATGTTTCCTACTAATTGTGCCCATCCTCTAGCACTGATCACACGCCTTGACATATGCTGCTGCATCCTTAAACAACGTTGGCCAAAAGAAGCCTGACAGGAGCACCTTATGAGCAGTACACTCTACACCATGATGATCGCCATATGGTGAAGAATGACAACTTCTCAATATTTGTGTTACCTAACTTTCTAGAATGCACCGTCTCATCACTTGATTTGGGCCCTACTTGAATAAGTACGGTTCATCCCACATGTAGAATCGGGACTCATACTTCAGCTTCTTTCTTTGTTGAGTATTTTCTTCCATTGGGTAAACTCCACTTACACTTGTTAGTGTACCAAGGAAGTTCAGCCACACATAGTGCTAAGAGCTGCTCATCAGGGAATGCTTCTTGGATACGCCCATCATCACGCACATGTGACCTATTCTCTAACTGTGACAAGTGGTCTGCCACCTGATTTTTACTTCCCTTTCTGTCTCAAATTTCCAAGTCAAACTCATGCAACAATAATATCCACCAAATCAACCTGGGCTTGGCGCCCTTGTTGAATAACTATCTGATCGCAGCATGATTCGTGTGCACCACCACTTTTTTCCTAATAAGATAGGACTTGAACTTTTCAAATGCATACACCAATGCTAGCATCTCTTTCTCTGTGACCATATAATTAGCCTGGGCAGCATTTAGAGTTTTGCTTGTATAGTATATGGACTGAAAAATCTTTTCCCTCCTCTGCCCCATACTTCACCATGGCCCCATCACTTGCGTCACACATCAGCTCAAAAGGGCATTCCCAATCAGGAGCAATCATAATAGGAGCTTCCACTAGCTTCTTCTTTAGCTCCTCAAAAGAACTAACACATTCTACCCCAAACTCGAACATTATGTATATTTCTAGCAATTTGCACATCAGTGTGGAGATCTTTAAAAAATCCCAAATGAACCGCCTATAGAACCCAGCGTGTCCCAAGAAACTACGGACACCCTTTACAGACACTGGCAGTGGCAACTTCTCAATTACCTCCACTATGGCACGATCAACCTCCAAGCCCCTTTGTGACATTTTGTGGCCAAGGAAAATATCTTTCTTGACTAAAAAGTGGCACTTCTCCTAATTTAGTACCAGGTATGTATTTTTACACCTAGCCAAGACCTTGTCAAGATTCTGCAAGCACATAGCAAACGAATTACCAAAAATAGAGAAATCATCCATAAAAACCTCCACATATCATACACCATGTCATGGAATATTTCCATCATACATCGTTGGAAGGTAGCTGGTGCAATGCAAAGACCAAATGGCATATGCTTTAAGGTGTACGTCCCATATGGGCAGGTAAATGTGATCTTCTCCTGATCTTCTGAAGCTATGGCTATTTGATTGTAGCCAGAATAATCATCCAAAAAGTAATAATACTCTTCACCTGCAAGTATATCAAACATCTGGTCAATACATGGGATGGGATAGTGGTCTTTCTTGGTGGCCTCGTTCAATTTACTATAGTCCATGCAAATCCTCTAGCCTTTGACTGTGAGAGTTGGGATCAACTCATTCTTCTCATTAGTGATCGTTGTCATGCCCCCTTTCTTAAACCAGGCTAACCCACTTTCTATCGGGATGGGGTAGACCACTCCCGCATCTAACCACTTAATTACCTCCTTCTGCAACATATCTTTCATCACTGGGTCAACCTCCTTTGATGCTACATAATCCGTTTGGATCCTTCCTCCATTAATATCTTTTGCATGTAGAAGGCCGAACTGATTCCTCGGATGTATGATATCTGACATCGTATGGATCTCTTTCTCTTTATAAGGTCCAATAATGCTTCTTAAACCTGTGCTTCTGTTAGTCCTGCAGAAATAATGACCGACAATGTATCAGCTTCCCCTAAGAATGCATACTGGAGGTGTGGAGGTCATTCCTTCTGCTCCAGTTTAGGGGCCTCCTTAATAGATGTCTTAGGTGGCTCCAAAGATCTCAGTAGAGATTAAACTCTTGCTTTCAAAAGAACATGTTGGCAACATTGAAATCTTGAACCGTTTCATAAGTTGCAACGTCGCCGAACTTATCATGTCCCACCAACTATTTTTCCAAGGGATCCTTTGCATTAATGAGTTGAAGTGCTTACTCTTGGTGAATAACATTTATGGAAAACAACTTCTCATAAATAGCAGGCAACTTCATAGCTTTATAGACATCAAACACTTCTACCTTGTCGTGGGCTCTCATAGTTAGCTGCCCCGCAGCTAGAACTATCAAGGCTCATCCAATTTCCAAAAAGGGAAATCCCAAAATAAATGGGACTTCTGGGTTTGGTTCAATATCTAGGACTATGAAGTCCACAAGAAAGATAAGGGTGCCTACTTGCACTAGTACATCTTCCACAATTCCATCTAGTCTAGCCAACGAGTAATCCACCAGTTGCAAAATCAGTTGTGGGTCTTGGACTACCCAAACCCAACTTCTTGAACATTGAGGTGGGCATCAAATTGTTTCTTTCCCCAAGATCACATAAGCCATGAGCTATGATGGACTGACCAATGGTGATCTGGATAGTAAAACTTCCTGGATCTTTGAGCTTTGTAGGCAATCCGTTCTGTATCTATGACATGCACTCCTCAGTAAATGCAACTGCAAAATACTCCGTTAGTCTACTCTTGTTTTCCACAATGTATTGTTATAATTTTTTCATACTTTGGAATACCCTGCAAAACATCCACCAATGGAAGACTAATATATACCTACTTTAACACTTCAATAAATTTTTGTAAGCATGCTTCTTCCTTATGCTCCTTAATTTCTGAGGGAAAGGAGGCGGTGGTGGTGACTTCACAATTCCTAATGAATTTCCACTCTTCTCTTCTTCATCAATTCCCTTGGCCTCCTCCTCCGTAGTTACAATTTTTTGTGTTGTCTTTTCTACCACCAACTCCTTCAACTGTTTACCACTCCTAGTGGTGAATACATTCACTTGCTTTGGGTTGGTGTCTGTATCACTCAGAAACCCACCCCAGGGTTGAGTATTCTAGGTTCCAAGCTAGCTGTCCCAGCTAAATCTCCAAAGCCTTTGTAGCCAACTGCTGATTTTTCATGTTGTCAGTCAACTTTACTTGGTTAGCTTCCATCAAAGCTTGGTTGGCTATAATTGTTTTCAGCATATCCTCGACGCTGTTGGACTAAGTAGGATCATTATTCCCTCTAAATTGAGTGTGAAAATTCTGAGTTGCCCCTTGATTTCTGTACGGATCCTGATTCGAACTTTGTCTTTGGTGACTATTACCACCCCATGGAAAATTTGGATGATTCCTCTAGTTGGGATTGTAAATGTTTCCATAATGTTGATTGTTGCTCCTTTGTGCATTATGTATAAAATAAACTGAATCTGATTAGCACATATGTCTCTGCTGAGTGTTCACTGCTACCACAAACTTCACACCACACTTGCTTGACTGCATTGACCGGAGCTTGCTGCTGCCCTAAGTTCATGTTATTGAAGTGCATGTTAATCTAGTTCTGAAGTGCGGCTATCTATGATGCAATGGTTGTTAACCCATCTACCTCTAGAACACCTGCCACTCTCTTTACTCCACCTCTAGGTATGTCAGCATTCCATTCTGGGTTGCCCCGTGAAATGTGGTTGAGTAATGTATACAGCTCCTCGTAAGTCTTTTACAAGGCTTTCCCACTAGCTGCAGAGTCTAAAAGGATTTTGGTGTGGGGCTCCAAGCCTTCTATAAAAGTATGCACCAACAAATCATTTGACTGGTGATGGTGAGGAAAATCTCTCAGCATAGACTTGAACCTCTCCCAAGATTGGTACAGGTTCTCACCATCTCTCTATTTGAAGCTTAAAATCTGACTTCTAAGCTTTGCAGTTTTCCTGGAGGGAAAGAACCTGATCAAATATTTTCTCGCCAAATCATCCCATGTGGCTATAGAGTTAGGTGGTTCAGCTTTCAGCCACATCTTCGCTTCCTCCAGTAAGGAAAATGAGAATAATGTAAGCCGCACATAGTTTGACGATACCCTTGTAGGTATATACGTGTCACTTATCTCCAGAAACTTTTGTAGGTGATGCTATGAGTCTTCATGGGGGAAGACCTGTAAACTGTCTGCTGGTATGTAAGAGCTGCACCATATTCTATTTCACTTTCTTCCAAGTCACACCATAAGAGCCATTTATTATCTTTCTTTGATTCGAGATCAAAGATTAATTTCATCTACATTATATATATTAATTTATATCTAGATTATACTCAAATCTACCTCCTGGCTCCGGCCTATGGATGCTAGAGGTAACATTGTGGGATTGCCCTCCATAATAAATGTAACTGTCACTCAGGCTCTTAGTACGGATCCACTAATTCTCTGTCACATGCCAGCTTTCAGAAATCGCCTTGTACTGCAAGTGTAGCAGCTAAGATCAAGTTGTCGACACTTGTACAAAAAATAGCAAAATAAAAATTCAAGATTCACTAATTTTCCAAGTCCACGACAATGACGTCAAAAACTTGTTGTTGCCCAAGAGCACTCCACGTTGTCGCACAAGTAATATAATGGCTCTTTCAAATCGGATATCGAACCCATAGGGACTAAAGACTTGGTGATTTCTTCTATTTTAGTAATCACGATTATTTCACACAAGTGTATAAGTAACCAAAGAATTTACGAGTTTTGTAAATGTAAAAATAATGAAATTAATAGACAATGAATTTAAAGGGGTAGATTTAACCAATATTGAAGAATATTCTAAAGTTAAGGCATGGAATGCAATCATGTACAACATGTATTTTTCTTCAGCTAAGTTCTCTATCTGGTTGATGGTTATGAGGAATTAAGGTCTGACTATGGTCTTTTAAACCTCTAGCCAATTGCTTAAAATTGTTATTTTTAACTACACTTATTACATTGTAATGCAATAATTCATCTTACATCTAGAAGAATTTGTTTCCTTCTTCAATCGAATGTTGCATTGTAGGTATATTTCTATCCCACACGTGAATTATATCTTTAATTTACAGAAAAGACAAGACCACATTCCCTTATTCTTCATTCTACCCTAGTAATTCTCCTTTCGGATTCACACTAGGATAAATTTATCTTAATGTTGGGCAAACATTAAAATACAAAAAGCAAGAATAGAAGAACAACTATTCATGACAAAAAAACTCAAGCAAAAAATAAAATCACGTCATACATCCATACAAGTAACCTCAACCTAAGAATGAGGTAATTTAGCCACTCATTCTTTGATTAAACATCTCCGAACAAGTTTTTAGCATAAGCACAATTTAAATTAGAAGAAAAGAAAAGAGAAATAATCCTAGATTTTTCTTCAGCTCAACTAGCTCTTTCCCACATTCTTGCTAAAAGTCAGATAATGAAATAAAAATATCTAAGTATTCTATTTATACAGATGAAAAATGACACAGCGGAAGACCACTTTCGTGTCATAGAGGCCATTGGAGGACCAGCTCTATGACACAGAGTCAACACAGACAAACACTAGAATGTGAAGCAAGCCGGAAAAGCCAACCACGGAGCTGATCACGCCAAATGTGCTTGTGGCATGTTGTTATCGTGGAGGCTCATTGTTTAGTGTCTTCCAAATTTAATTTTTCTATCAAGGCATTGTGGCATGTTGTTGAATGCAAACAATTTCCAACACAACACGAAATTTACTTCTAACATCAATTTTTATCTCTCTTAACTTTTCATACTTCAACTCCGAGCATCCATTTGCAAGATGAAGCTAAAATTACTGTATTTTCCACCTGCAAATAGTCTAATTACATTTGTTATCCCACACGCAATCAATCATTCAAAACATGCATGAATACATCAGTATTATCCTCAAATAGGGTATAGTATGGGTGAAACATGGTGTTTGGTCGTATAAATATGCAAGAGATCACTAGCAATGCATACACACCAAGTTGGAATACTCATAACATACCAGTGACCACATCGGAAGAGGCCTCCTACTCCTGACGAGAAGATAGTGCACAGAATATGTATTGGCGCTGGCTGCCACCTATATTAGATGAGGCGCCCTGCAGAGGTGGGTGAGCTGTTGGGGCTGCTGAAGTAGTAGCTGGGGCACGTCCTCTCCTATCGTCTTTATGGCCGAAGGACAGTCTTTGAGCATATTTCCTAACTTTCCACACCCAAAACAACCATCAATACCAACCATGCACTCACCAAGGTGCCTCCTGCCACACTTTTTACAAGAAAAAAAAGTGTGCTCCCCCTGACATGGTCCTCTGCCTCTTAGAGCTTTATGCTCTGCCTCTTCGATCTCCTCTCGGTCTAGATGGAACACTGATCACTGATGAAGCTAGGGCAGATGATCTCTGATGGCACTGAGGGCTATCTCTACCACTGGAACACTGCTGGAACTGCCCATGGCTCCCTGTCCTGGCCTTTTTGACCCCTCTTTCCTTATCCTTCATCTACTCTGCCTCTATATGTTGGGCGTATATGACCAACTGAGAGAAATCTAGGTCACTGTTTAGCATGGCGTTCCTACACTCTTTGACCAGTGAATCTACTACTCCATGCACAAATCTTCTCATATGAGCCCTCTAATTTGCAACCATATCTAGCGCATACTTAGACAGCTAAGTAAACTCCAAGGTATACTCTTGGACGGTCCTGTGGTGCTGCTTCAAGTTGACAAACTCCGCTGCCTTTTCCTCCCTCAACTTTCTAAGGAAGAATTTGTCCAAGAAAAGTAGTCATGAACTCATCCCAACTCATGGGGACTGCTCCAACTCCACTGCTATCCTTCCATTAGCGAAACCATATGTAAGCAACCCCCTTCGGCTGATATAAGGCTAAGTCTGCACTTTTCTATCTTATCACCCCCATAATCTAGGTGATCTTCTGCACCTCCTCAATAAATTCATGCGGATCCTCATAGACCTTCGATCCTAGAAATTCAGGTAGGTTCATCATTAGAAAGTCTCGTACTCTAGCCGCCACCGTTTTCCCATTCTAGGGAACATGGGCCACCGCCTGCTAGTTGACTTGAGCGGCCATGACCTGTGCTGATATTTGAAATGTCGTTCTGAACACGACATGAGTGACCTGCTAGGGCAAAGGATCCGCTGGTGCTGGTGGGGCTTGTTGATGCCCATCTCCATTGCCATTTCATCTACCATTAACTCGTCGTGAAGGCATATTTTTGTAAACACGTATAGCATAAGTTAGAGGAATAGAGAGATACTTCATTGCACGACCTAGATCATGAAAGAAGAGAAATTTCCTAAAATGTCTTGTAGCCTTTTCCTCGTGAGTGTGGCACGCTTCACACCTATGTAAAAGACTCTACTTAACACGACTTTTAGAAACCATAGGACAGTCTAAACCTTTGCTCTGATGTCAAGTTTGTCATGACCTGAGCTAGGACCTCAGATTGAAACACGGAATCTAGAACTATGAATGGGTCCAAGTCAACCCATGGCATGTGCATAGAAACTCAAGAGCATAAATTAAAACGGAAACTTAAAACTTAAACATGAATAAGTGGAAGTCTGAAATATAACATAGGCCAAAACATAGTCAACACTCGGTAAGCTAAATCATCTACATAATGTCTAAAAATTCTCTAAAACATCTGATGAGCTGATGGGACAACTTCCCTAACTGACTCACTAGAATATGACAACTGAAGTAACGCGCATAGCAAAACTACTAACTATCCTTGAAAAATGAGGACTCACCCAAAATAGGGGCTGGATTGGATTGAAGAGAAAGCAGCTTTTGGCAAGACTAAGTTGGATCACTCGAACCTATATCATTAAATAATATAGCACAGAGTATGCGGTCAATACTTAGAATGTACCGAGTATTTAAGAAAAGTAAAACATGCTTAATAAATCATTGGTTTAGAACATGCTTGTAAATCGAAAGATCATGAGAGCAAGGACTGCATGCTGAAAACTATATCTGTGACATACATAATCATAAACTGGTTAACATAACTAAACATAATGACCCAAGATTTAAAGATAGAAATTATATGACTTGTCATATCTGAAATCATAAGTAAAAGCCCATAAACTTATCATTGGGTCAAACATGCTATAAAACATACTATCATAATATATGAACAATGGGAGACTCGTCATAACTGACACCATCACGATAGAACTTACGTGATGCCTCACTAACTTGACCAAGTGGGCTGAGCTATCTTGTCACACCCTAAATCCGAAGGGGCATGACTAGAACCTTGTGCCACAAAATTGACTACAACATGCCAGAAACAATGAGGTTCAACAACTCAACAACCATAAAATCAAAGTAACACGATAGACTATAGTAGAAGAAGCTGAATCGCCTGATCGACCGAAAATAAATACAATAGGTCGTCAAGGCCACAGAATGGAAAACAACTATACAACATGGCCCACCTGGATGACAACAACATACTAACACCAGAATAATGTCTAGGAGCCTCTATAAATACAATAGTAATCAAATAATCGGGACAGGGCCTCAAACTACCCTTAACTTAAACCTCTAGAAACTCCAAAAGACTAGGAGCGCACTGACTCAACTGGTACTCCACTCAGGGATCAAGAATTCGATCTACTATCCCACCATCACATGCATGAATGCAGTGCACCGACTAGGGCGTCGGTACAATAATGTACCGAGCTTGAAAGGAAAAACAACTAGAAGACTCAAATTAAAGATCATAGATATACCAAATATCGTAGAAGGAGAGCTCAACGTAAGTAAACACATATAATCTACCTGGGCCCCATAATCCTTGTAAGTACAAGAAAACATACAAATAGAACCTACCTGGACCCCATAAGCCCAGAAAGTCCAAAAGTAAACAACAACGCAGTGGCATCTAGCCGACACAGCTCACCTGTCATTGCCTCTAGATCTCTCAACGACCTCAGCTAATGCAAGCCAACGTCTAGCATCCACTTCTATCAGATAACATATAACACAAATAACAACCACAATATGATACCAAGAAAATAAAAAGTAAACACTAGTTAATGAACATCATCAAACAAGCACTGTCGGACCCTCTCTCAGTTGTGCACAGTTATCGGAGCTTTATCCATCTGGGAGAACCAATCGCGATTCCAGGAAATCTCAAACATGTCGGACAACTCTCAAATCATGTCTTAACTCGACACTACGGAGGACATCATTCTCAACCCCTAGGTCATTTCTCTACTTAAGCTTAATCCTTCAGTCGGAAACACTCTTGTGTGTTGGGTATCCACAAGCCACAAGGCACCTCGGGCTCCACCTCTAGCCGGAAAAACTCTCGTGCATCGGGTATCACAGGCCACAAGGCCTAAAAAAAAATTAACACACAATAAAAAACAATAATGCTACATTCTCAAATAGCCCAAAATCATCTCTAAAATCCCACAATCCGACAAATACAACATAGTACTATTCTTTCACATTTAACCGTCTACCAACCAGCCACTAGCCGAGCTAAGGATTACCATCCTAACAAGTCTATCCACAAGCATTAAAAACAGCTCACAAGCCACTATAAATACCACTAACATCAAGGGACACAACCAAATCAGCCCAAGTGTCACCACGGTTGACACGTGCCATCAACAGGGTCAATATGATCACCGGTTCGAATATAACAAAAGATTGTCCCAACCATCGACCTTAGCCACTATAATCCCTCATTCACTTGTTAATTTCATCACCTAATCTTATTCACACTAACATCCAATAACTTGCTACAGGAACCACAGACTTCACGCACAACCTCTAGATACGAGCCTAATAATTTGTGATGACTACAATTCTCCGCATTCAAGCCCAAGCCACAAACCAAAAAAGAACCTTATACACTCCTTTATCACCATATAAATAGAAGAACAAGAGTTCGATAATAACATAACACAAGCCTTCACAAAACAACCAACACATACGTCAACATGGACAATAATGGCTACGGAATTCATGCCGAAAAAGGGAGGGACAAGCCTAACATACCTTGGATTTTTTGGCGAACCCGAGCTTTGACAAACCTCAAACATTATGAGATTCAAATTAATTCCTAATAGAAGTACAAATTATTACCAAAACACATCCAACACAAATCAACAACGAAAGGAGACAAACGAAGCTTACCCAACAAGATTCATATGAATTCGACGGTAAAAACTCCGAGACGAAAACCTAACGGTGTTAACACACCTATAACCAACCTTAAACACTAAAGTAAACCAAAGTATGAAGGCTTAACAATAGCTTTACCATGAAACAACCACCAAAATTTAGGAAAAGACACCAAAACACATGCTACACGTGATTCTTGACTTCCTGACATCAAAACCATGTTAAACCATGGAATACTACCTTAAGAACACTTAGAACACTTAAGGATGATTTGGAGAGAGGTATCTCACGAAGAGAATTTCTAGATATTGATTTGGATGAAGAACAACCGATCAAAGGGACTTAAATAGTCCTCCACCGCCTTAGACCCGTGTGAAATGCCTTTTTCAGCCCCACCTTCGGAGGCATGACTGGCACCTAGTGCCCAACTAGGATTTGAACTGACTTAACTAGGCCTGTGCACTGCTGGTGCAGGCTTACTCACCAAATCAAGAAAACAACGGGCTATATCTCGGTTGTAAATACAACCTCCGGCCGACAAGGCCTTATAGCCACCTATAAAGCAAAATAGCTAACCAGAAATAGGTAATAACAAGGAATCCTATGCGGGTCGAAAAGAACACCATAATGTTTATTTATGACTGTAAAGTAAATCCAGTGCTAAACTAAGCTATGGCGGACAAGGTCGCTAACTGACAGCTAAACAAGGCCCCACACGGCCAACACATAAACTAAAACCCATATGGGCCCCACACAGGCACCAACAGCTAACCACGGGGAAGTAGAAACAATCTGCAAGCCTCTAGAAGTAATTAATGGTCGGAATAAGGCCCTAGCCTACCCAAAATGGTACAATCAAAAGAAGTAAACCTTCTATCTACAAGCTCGAAAGGAAAGGAGCCGATACTTCTGACAATCCTGGCTGAAGGCTAAGAGGGACCAGCTCCTCGTCTATCGACACCTGCAGGAAAGTAATGTCGTGCCCCATGGATGGGCATCAGTATAATATGTATCGATTATATAAGGCAATAACTGAAACTAACTGAATAAAACTTAAAATAAAGATGAAAGTAACTGAATGAAAGAGATGGAAATGTAAACTGAATACTTACCTTCCTTCTATCTAATTTACAAATAAATAGTGCAAACAAGAACCTTAACTAGCCCCCATAAGACGGAAGGTACAACCAGCATAGAATAACCCACCTGGGGGCCCCACAAGCCCT
>JACEIK010002163.1:209121-222121 GCA_018107945.1 Datura stramonium | reverse complement strand
AATAACAAAAGTAGTATGTAAATTAGATATTATAAATCTTGATTATGTAATAAAAACAGCCACAAATCAAGACAAAAAAAATAAATCTTAAGATTCAAATAAAAGAATTAATAGATTTAGGAATAATAAAAAGATCTGCCTCTAAACATAGGTCGACTTTATGCTAAGAAATAATAATGAAATAATAAGAAGAAAATTTGAATGGTGATAAATTATAAAAGACTAAAGGATAACACTAAAATAAATGGATATAAATTACCTAACAAAATAGAACTAATAAAAAGAAGAATTTTGCAATTAGACAAGAATTGATTGCTCACTTTACCTTCAATTCATTGAAAACCCAAGGGAGAAATCTCCCTAGTTGTTTGCTCTTTGGGGGAAATGTTTATGAATTGAACATCTCACACTTAACTATATATATGGGGGAGGCGTTGTAAGGGGTCAGCAGCGCGCCTCCCATCGCAGCAGAGCAGGGGCGCACAACGCCGCTCCGTGCATGGGAGAGGGGCCGCGATGCGGTGCCCATAGCACCTGCCTCTGACTTTGTCCACCTTCTCGCTCGATAACGCGCTCGCATGTTCTATCTTCGAGCTTTCTCCCGCATGTGCCGTACCTTAAAACCCCTCGACGTACATACGTACACATCAGTTAGATGGAGAAAACTTACGGGATATAATAGATTTCATCAATTTTTAAAGTACAACGTTGCAGTTGAAGAGTATAAATAAAAATAATAAAAATATTTTATCAAAGAACATATATGGTCGAGTGTTAAAATTATCCAATTTCATAGTAAATAAGTAGGTTCAATTCCAAGTACTTACATTTTTTATTTATATTTCTGAAAAAATCTCGTTCGTTTTGTGAAATCGACCGACCCAAGCCAAATCGATGACTCTGTCATTTTGGCGTCGGTTTTTCTTTAAAAACTGACCCAGTCTATCGATTTTATCCTCAATATTTGATTCAATTTTTAATAATGTCTTGGAGGCACAGGAGACTAGAACCCTTCCAAGAAGGTGACTAGATCTTTTATATGTGCGGTAGATATATTATTTTTCTGATGGTAATGATAATATTTCACAATTTATGACAAAAAATAAATAAATTGAAATGCGGGAGTGAAATAATTTCATATGCTGCAAAAGGAACCTAGTGTATAACTATGAGGCCAGTGACATTAGCAAAATTATACTTGCGCAAGCAGTGTCGATCTATTATCACAATTTTAACCTATAAGAGTATTTGAAAATCGAGATTGTAGTGATCTTAAGATTTTACTTTTAGTACAAATTGATATTTATTTTGTATTATTTCAAGCTAAGTTTTATTATGTGTATACTTGTACATACACACACCCCTTAAGTGTGATTACGGGCTCTCCTTCCTCCGCATGCATATGACATATAAGGGAGGCCAACTAGATAAAAAGATTCAAAAACAGATTAAAAGCCAATAAGAAATGAATTAGTAAACGATCTACAAGATAATAATTCAGGAATGAGCTTTAACTCTGTAGCTTGGATTATCTAGACAAAGTTATCAGTTTAAGCAAAATATGAAAAATAAAACTGATAGAACGAGATAAGCGTGACAAATAATGGACAAAAATTGAAGTGTTTTCTTACCCATGTAACAATGGGTCCCGCAAGCATAATCGGCATGTCAAAGAGATACTTTAATTTAGTTCAAGTCCGGAGTTGAAGTCTGGAGGAAGATATTTAAAATTCGATGAAATCAATACATAGATGTCTCTTCTAGAAAAAAAGAAGCAAGTAAAAAAAGAAGTAAGAGAAGAAAGAAAGAAGCTAGTGTAAAAAACATTTCCCTTTTCATTTTCTATATTTCAAATCACTATTATCTGTTCCTCCAATTCGGTAACATAAAATCCTTTTGTAAAATAGGAGAAGTCTTTAAATAAATTTTTGTTGTCACTCGCCTTTATCAATCAATAACATAATATTCTAGCATATTAAAGGAAAAGATATTAACTTGGCAGAATGTGTAATAGAGTAGATAAAAATATGTTTAGTAGACAATTTATGAATAGCATAAATTAATATACCAAGAGATAATAAATATTTCATAGCAACTATGGATGCATTATATCAGTACTTCACAAAAAAAATCAAGAATTTTTTTTAAATGTTATATAGTAATAAATGGTAAAACTAATGGAGTTTTTCAAACTTGGTTAAAAATTTAGATTCAACAAAAGATCCGAAAGAAAATTCTTTTAAAAAGATAATGATAAAATTACGAAAGAACAAAAGATAAGATAGAACAATCAATTGAATAGACATTAGAAAAACTTCTTTAAAATAGACATGAAGATTCAAAAGCAGAGTTTCTTCTCCAAGATAAACATGAAAATCCAAAAGCAAATCTAGAGTCAATAATAAATGAATTAGAAGACGATCTATAGGATGATGATTCAGGGATAAGCTTCAACTCTGTAGCTTTGCATAATCTAGATGCAGATGTAACTATTGGTTTAAGAAAAACATAAAAAAGAAAACTGACAGAACAAGATAAGCGTGACAAACAATAGATAAAAACTGAAGCGTTTTCTTACCCATGTGACGATGGGTCCCACAAGCATACTCGACATGTTCAAGAGATTCTTTAATCCAATTCAAGTCCGGAGTTAAAGTCTGGAGGAAAATATTTAAAATCCGATGGAGCCTATAAATAGATATCTCTTGTAGAAAGAAAGAAGCAAGCAAGAAAAGAAGTAAGAGAAGAAAGAAAGAAGCCCATATAAAAAATATTCTTCTCCCCTTTCATCTTCCATATTCCAAATCAGCATTATCCATTTCTCCAATCCTTTGATATAAAATTCTTTTGTAAAATAGGAGAAGTCTTTAAATAAATTTTCAAAAGTATGAGAAGTCTTTTTCCGGACTCTCAAAAGGAAAACTCTCTTTGCCTTAAGTCATGTAAATCTTTTTAAAATCTATATTTCTGTATTGTTATCCCACCATATATATGTGAATTATTATTAAACATATGTTGAGTTTTATTTCCTAACTGTTATTCCCCATATATAAAGAGAAGTATATTAAATAAATAAGGATGCCCTCTTAAGCCAAATATCACAGTGTGAGCATTTTCATTTATCATACAGTATATTATACCCTTTAATTATTTCTTAATATATATGTTCTTATATATGCAATCTAAGTTTTTGCTTTAAAACGATTTTAATTAAAACTGACTTTTTTAAACAAAACTCTTTAATTCTCAATTGTTCAATTTATCATACTAACTTTATTCAATTTGCAGTTGTTATTAACAATTCCTACTCATTTTCTTTAAATCAAGAGTGAAGGATGAAAAACATATCTAAAGTATCATGATTTTTTAAGTTTCATACTTGAACTATCAGATATGTGAGTTTCCTACCTGAATTATGACCAAATATTTATCAAAACACATTTAAACTATCAGTTGTTCCGTTTTCCTACCTGAATTATGGTCATATTTCAAGTAGAAAAGTGAGCAATTGATAATTGAAGTGTGTTTTGATAAATATTTAGTGATTTCTGGTTGAAAAATTAAATACCTAATAGTTTTGGCAGAAAACCCCAAAAACCTATATATTCTTAGTGTGTTTTTGATCCTTCACTTATAGTTTCAATATGTTTTGATTATTTTATGGAATTATATGATTTTATTGTGCTTACCATCAACTTTTTCTGCTTCAACAGGTTGTTTAACAATGTAGCTGATGTGTGCGCGAGACAATATAGACATGAAAATAAAAGCCTCATAACAATTGGAGGTGACATCGATAAGAGTGTTGAGAAGGTGGTTTGTGACAGTGGGACAAGATAGCTTCATCCAACTGTGCAGATGGTAGAAGATTTGCTACCAAATTGGCTGCCCCCAGAACACCTCGGGGTTTGACAGCTACCATCGCAGTGGCGGCAATTCTGACGGATGAAACCGTCATTGTAGTAAACTATTGTGACTCACGCCAATCTTAGTTGCGATGGAGGGGCCATTCCTCTTTCTCTTAGTCACAAGGTAATAAACTAACAATATGTACAAAACAATCAAAGTTCAAGTATCACAAGGGGTGGGAGAGTGTAGTACCAAGAATCTGTTGAAGAGTGATTCAAAACTGAGTACTATTAAGATTTGTCAAGCAACAATGGTCTCAGTCCTAACTCTCTCAAGAGCATCATTATTTAAGTGAATATCATCATATCATCCAAATTAATCTATCTAATAAAATGATACAATATAATATTTTTACTAGGCTAAGCTAAGGTTAAAGACTAATATTGTTTATTACAAAAATATCCTTAATGAATTAAGCGTCTTCTTAGACTTCTTAAGCATGAGGGCTTATGATCCGCTACAATATCCTCGAACTATTTGACTCGGCTTTGTATGTATGATCTTGATGAAGCTTGGCTTGAATCAAATAATATAGAATAAGTAACTAACTTTTTAAGTACGGAATAAATGAGTCTAAAATCAAAACAACTTCAAAATCTGGTAATACCAGTACAAAAGAATTTATGAGTACCAAACAAGTCTGAAATTAAAACAATTGTCTATAAGAAAATCAGACATGAAATAAAATAAGAAGTATCTAAAATTTAGTGTTGCCGAAGAGAAAATAGTTCACCCTGAACTCTAATCATGATAATCTCAAACAACGTAGCAACTCAAGTATACTATTACTTGGTTCAGTCCCTGAACGCAAAAAAGTACGGCAAGTATAGAGTGAGTATGAAAAATATGTGTACTCAGCAACTCTAGCGGATCTAGAAATTTTAACAAGGGGGTTCAACATTTTTAAAGAAGTAAACAGTAAAAAGAATTCAACGAACAGGTTCATAAAGATTAAATTAAAATATCGTTAATAATCAAACTAACAATATGTTAAATGAAACTAATATAGTATTCAATGGTAGGTTCATTTTGAAGTAACTCTCTTTTATTAGAAGAAAAAGAATTTAAAATGTTAGTGTAAAGTATTTATAGAAAAAGGGCCAAAAAAAAGTCCTAATATAGATAATAAACAAGAAATGGACTAAATATAATTTTAAAAGGAAAAAGTTCGGATATGCCATCGAACTTTAGGAAAAGGTTCATCTATGTCATCCGTTAATAGTTAGGTTCATTTATGCCACTTTCGTTACTCAAAGGGATCATTCATGCCATTATTTTTTAACAGACCCAATACTTAATTTTGATTGTACACGTGGCAATATTTAAGTAGGCCACGTCATTTAAAAAATTCACCTATTAAACAGCTTAAAACTACTTGACCCATACCCAAAAAAACTCACCCACTTTTTAACTCGGCCCATTATTATTAAATTAAACCTTTTATTACCCCATAAAATCCCCCCATCCATCTTCTTCTTCGTCTACTTCCATTTGCAGCTCTGCTTCTCTTATGGCCACTGCCTTCTCAGCTTCCGCCTCAGCCAGCGTGGCAATCTGAGACCGCCCTGCTTCCTTCTTAGCCAACTGGGCACTCGCCTCAAGTATCTCAGCTTCTCTTTACTTCTCAAATATTTCCACTTCACTCGTTACTTTGATTTCTTCTTTTTTGCCTTCTCCTTGCATTTTGGTTGATATGATTCTAGGATGGATGGGGGAAGTTATCGGGTAGAAGATGGATGGGGGAATTTATCGGATAGTAAAAGGTTAAATTTAATAATAAATGGGTCGGGTTAAAAAAGTAGTTTTAGACTGTTTAATAGGTGGATTTTTTAAGTGACATGACCCACTTAAATATTATCACGTGTACAATCAAAATCAGGCATTGGGTCTGTTAAAAAATAATGGCATGGATGACCCCTTTGAGTAACGGCAGTAGCATAAATGAGCCTAACTATTAACAGATAGCATAGATGAACCTTTTCCTAAAAAGTCTACAATATGCAATGTCCATATTACAACACTAGACTTCTATGCAAATGAATTTCAGAAATAAGTACATATTACGAGCATGGATATATAAATACACACTAAGGTATACAATCCCACTTCAAGGCACTAAAAAAAAATAAAAATTGCTGCCCATGGCCAAATTCAAACTAGCAACTGAGAGAAAATTTTGTACCTCCTTGACCGCTAAGCCAAGTTTCTAGGTTGTATCAAAGGGGTTCAATACATAATATATATACTTAAAAATTGAATTTGCCCTTATAAATACAAAGAAATTTTCTGATGAAGGCGGTTTGGATGAACCCGCTTCAGCCCCCTAGCTCTGCCCCTACTCAGCAAGCTTTGATAACTAATCTTTCTAGAAGTGATGACGAGATATAATCTTAACAATTTCTTTTCAACAATTATAAATATACAATAAATATAATTCACCACAAAAGCGTTTACAAATTTAATATCAATACAATAAAGCAAGACATATATCATCTGAAATTAGCTCCAATGATGATATCACAATAAACTTCAAATGCACCGAGTCAAATCAATATCACAATCATCTCAATACTTCAACACTCAACACAATATACACCGGAAAGAAGATGAATGTAATGCAATGCAATGCATTGGCCAAGAATCTGTATACACCCCCTTCTTATGTCAGATAGTCGGGACCCATGGGGAACTTGCGAGGTCCATATACCTGCCAGAATCATTTTTCATCGGCATCACAAGAATATTAATTTCAACAAAATAATTCAATAGGCACTATTAGTCAATAATCGTCATGCGACTATAAGAATGGTATGAATATATATGCACAAATATACAATATAAGTTCATCAAATGACCCTACAATCAAGGATCATTAAGTCACAATCAAGCATCACATAGTGCATAAGTTTCAGTAAATCAATCACATCACAAGTCGTGGAATACAGTCAATACATATCAAATTTCGTGTAAATTTACCCATATCACATGTACCCGGATAAATGCTCATCATCTCATTTATGTTGGACCCCCTTATTAACCATTACCTTTAAATTCATTTAATTTATCAAAACTAATACCTCAAAGAATCAAGAAATTTCNCAAAGAATCAAGAAATTTCTACTTACCTTGAACCGAAGTTCAAATGTCAAATTATGAATTTTTCCTTTCGTAATACTTTCGAATGATCAAAATCTGTTCCTATACATAATATCCATAAGAATACGAATCCAATGGCACTCATATTGCTATATTTATTTTTGACTCAAAAATTGGATCAAAAAGTCATCCAGAGTCCATGAGCTGAATATAAAAGTTTTAGATTCTGTTTATCCATAATGAAACAAACCTGCACATCAAATTTCAGCTAAAATGTCTCGTTATTCGACCCTCAAATCAAGAATTCTTACTCTAAGAATCTGAGGCCAAAAACTTTCTTAATAACCTGCACATCAAATTTCAGCTAAAATGTCTCAAGTATTCGACCCTCAAATCAAGAATTCTTACTCTAAGAATCTGAGGCCAAAAACTTTCTTAATTCCTCATAATTCTCCATATTTCCACCAAAAACTTTTTTTATAATTATGTAATAATCTCAAAGAAATTAGAATTATTACATTAATATTTTGAGATAAAATCTCTATTTTCTTCTCTTTTCCTCCCTTTCTTTCTTTTTCTTTCTTTAACCTTTTCTTTTCTGCCTTCTGCGTTTTGTGCCCTGTTTGTTTTCTTAGTTTCTGCTTCTATTTTGCTGCTGATTTTCTTCTTAATTTTTATCAAATTGGGCTTTGCCTTTTATTTTATATTTTAATTATTATTATTATTTTTAATTATTATTTTTTTACTTTTCTTAGTCAATTATCAAATAATTTTTAATAAATACTGAATACCATACCAAAATCAAAATTTCAAGATTCAAAATTAGAAATTTAAAAAATTAAAAATATTTTTAAAAATGTTATATCACTTACTATATCAAAGTACTTCACTATGGGTTTGTATTTTAATTTAAAGTTCGGTTTTGATAATTTACAATACGGTAAATCGGTAATCATAATTTGTTCGATTTTGATTATATATACTCATATAAAAAAGAATTATGACTTTTATTTCAAAATATTTAATATATCATATTAATATCTTACATGTAAAAATATTCAAAAAATATACAAAACATGCAATTCTCTTCATTAATCAATTACACAAAAGGACATTTCAATCAAGATATAGTAGTTAAAATTCCAACATCTAGATAATTAGTTTTGTACTAATACTATTTTATATATTTTTGTATTATAATAATATATATGAATTGTATATGTAATTATATATTTATTATAGTATTTGATTTTCATATTTTTCTTATAAATATCAAATATTAAACCAAATATCAAATTTTAAAAATTCATATCTTGTATCATTTCCACCCCTAAATGGGACGCAGTTGGGGCCTGTCTTTCATGACAAGTGAGATCAATCTCACAGGATTTATTTTGTTTTCTATTTTTAATTTTAATTAGAGTTCGGAGCCTAAAGGATCATAATTTAAAGCAAAAATTTCAAATCAGCCATTGAATTTTGAAAGAAATCAAAACAGACATATTGTTCGAAATTCACGATTTGCATCAATTTTAACGGCCCATCCCAAACGGGCTGGGTGTGTGGCTTTCTTTCGGGAGCAATTTTTATAAACGGAAAAGCGATAAAAATACCCTCAATCTATTTCATTTAGTTCATCATTAATAACTTATTGACCTACCAATGCCTCTATCTTTTTTTTTTGTTTCATATTTACCCTTAAAATAAACATATCTAACATCTGTTAAAAATTAAATGACATATCAATTTCCTATTAATTCTTATATGATCCAGTTAAATTAGGATATTTGCCCATTAAACCTACATACAACCCACCTCATATCTGCACTTACAACCTTTACCGATCTTCTCTTCTTCTTCATCTTTCTTCTTCTTCTTATTTCTTCATCTAAAGACGTTTTGTCTCCTATTTCCTCTCAATATTGGTGATAATCTTGCCTTTAGTTTCTTTTCAATTTCTCCTTTGTCTGCCTATAAGTTTCTTTTCAATTTCTCTATTTTCTCCTTTTATAAAATTATTCTTTTATAGTTCATCCATGCCCGAATATTCAGTTTTTTCTTGTCAACCAATTAAGTCACATAAACACTATTGTGAATTGATTGTGAATTATTTTACGGCGTAATATGTAGATTCTACAAAAAAAATTCGTTTTAAATTAAGTAATACTCCACTATGAAGCTTGTCGGTTTGATTTTAATTTTTGGGATATGTTCACTGATATTAAACACATTTTTGTTTTGATTATATTTTATCTTGTGTTTATCGGGAGTGGAGTGACGAAGAGTTTCCCTCTATGCGTTAATAGTAATTTGTGATTTGAAAATTTCTTTGGATGTCGTTCATAATAAAAGGAATATTTAGAAGAATATGGTGGCTGAAACGAATAATAATTTGAAGAAGATGGTGGCTGAAATGGATGGTATAGATCTCGTTGAATCGACGAAAGTGAAGTGCAACAGATGAAAATGTTTCTTTTCTTGTCATTGGTCTATTTTAATTAGTTTTCTAGTTGTCAAGATGTACTAAAAATAGTGGCTCGATGTGCAGATTGTACTAATAATTCTATTTTGAAGATGATGTAGTGAAGCTATGCAATAGTGTTTTTAAGTTATGTAACATTGAGATGCTCAATCCGTAGATAATTACAAGTATGTATTATTGATTTGAAGTTACTAAATGAAAAAGATTTTTGGACATTACTCCTCGCTTCATATCTGCTAAAACGATTCTGAGTGTGCATATTTCCTGAGTCCTACATACATTTTCTTAGACCTTTTCTTTTTTGAATAAATTTATTCTAAGAGATAAATAGGCAATGGACAAATCATAATAAGGAATGACGTACATGGACAATCATAAATTGATAAAAAAAAATGCACAATCATATGCTTTAATACTACGACAATCAAAGGCAATGTCATATAAGGACATCAAAATAGTCATAATTTGTGATAGTATAGTTACCACCAAAATATATTTTTGTGGTGAATCAACACAGTCATTTTCCTAATTGATTCACCACAAAAACAGTACAAAAATTTATAAGTGAAGTTAGTCATTACATTACCAGCCTTAAAATAGTCATCCAAAATGTAGTTCTTATTTACTCTAATACTTGCACCTCTTAGCTATCAATTTGCCTATTTTTTTTTTTCCTTTTCTGCTACCAATTGATTTGAGGTTATTGTTGCCTTGTCTTTCCAAGTGATTTTTTTTTGTGAAAAGGGCAGTTTGGTAGGCACATTTACACCTGTTTCATCTCCCTTGAAATTAATTTTCCTGATACCAATAGGTTGTTGCAACAACTTCCTCTGTTGAAGTCTTCTAGCTTTAGATATCACCTTAGGCCTTAAAATTGATTCTGACTCTTCTTCTTCTTCATCAATAAATGAAAATGGTTGAGACTGAACATTGAAAGATTGACCGGAAGGTTGAGTGGAAGGTTGAGTAGAAGGCTGGCCATAAGACTGGAACAGTCCAAGAATAGGCATGAATGAATCTTATGTATCTTCAATGTCTTAGGGTGTTTTCATCTGCACATCTTCTATGGTTTGAGAAGTTTCTTCATCTTGAAATAAGTTTGTATACTTTCCTTTAACCTGCAAGAGTTTAAACTTATCTTAGATAATAAAATTTTGTTTAAGTTAGAAAATTATGAAACTTAAATCATAAAAAAATCAGTTTACCAAAGGATATTTTCTTATATTGTGATCAGTTGTACCACAATATCCACAAGACATTAGGAGCACTTTTCTTGAAGAAGGCCATATTCCTTTCCCCTTCCTGGCCGCATTCTCTTCTCTTGCTCTTTTGACCTTTGGTCTCCCAACCATTTTAGTTGCAGGTGGAGGCTCCATGGCATGATGTGGCTTGATCTTTCAAAAATTTTCACCTCTAATGGTTTGTAATTTATGCTTATACACCAACAAATAAGCTTATTTGGAATAAAATCAATGCATCTCAGTGAAAGAGTCAACTTTTTTGTGCTTTAAAGCTTTGATGGCATGAGGACATGGGATTTCAATCAAGTTACATGTCCTACATGTACATTTCTTTAGCATAAAATTTACTGTGTGCCTATCTACATCCTCAGTCACTTCATAGCCATGATCTCCATTAAATTCAATCTTGCACCTTTGTGTAACTCTATAATCATTGTATAGTCTCATGAGCCATGATATATGGACTATTCTCTTCCTTTCAATTTTCACATTCTTCTTCACGAACCCTCAACATATTCATTACCTTGAAATAGTAAAACAAGCATGAATATTGAGAAATCAGCCCAAAAAACAGTGAAAAAACAGCTCAAAAAACTGTACAAAAACAGCTCAAAAATAGTGAAAAGAAACTGCATAAAAACTGTGAAAAAAGGATGAGAAAACAGCCTAAAAACAGTAAAAAAACTGCATAAAAACAGTGAAAAAAACTGCATAAAAACAGTGAAAAAAACTGCATAATAACTGTGAAAAACAGCCCAAAAACAGTGAAATGAAACTGCATATAAACTGCATAAAAACTGTGAAAAGAGGGTGAGAAAACAGCCCAAAAATAGTGAAAAGAATATGTATAGAAACTGCGACAAAGGGTGAGAAAACAGTCCAAAAATAGTGGAAAAATATGCATAAAAATTGTTAAAAAAAAAGTGAGGAAACAACCCAAAACATTGAGGGGAAAAAACACAAAATAATGAAAAAAAAGTGACAAAACAGTGAAAAAACTGCACAGAAGTAGTGAAAAAGACAACATGTGAACAATGAAAAAAATTGAACAAAATCAGTAAAAAATAGCTCCAAATCAGTGACAAAATAGCCTCAAACTAGAGACAAAATAGCTCCAAACCAGTGAAAATAGTGAGAAAACAGTGAGAAAAAGTTACCTTTAGTCTAATATCTTCTAACATCTTGATTATAGGTTTTTGTCTTGCTTTTAAAATCATGAATTGAATGATTCAGTAAAGTTATTCTCCACCATATTATTCTTGCATGTGGTATCAAAGTATGCCCTACACCACTTATTTGGTGGATAGTACACCAAGTCTTAGCAGCATCCACACTCAACACCCAACTTTTTCAATTGATCATCGAAATCTTCTCCATATGTTACCCAAGCACACCACCATAAATATTTTTTCATCTCCCCACTCCTCCATGTCTTCCCCCAGTTGGCTTCAATATAGTTAAAAAATATCTATGATGTGCCTTTGGTACCACCTTATAAACAACATCCAACAACCCCTAAATCAATGAAAAAACAGTGTCAAACATATATAGTAGAATTTAAATAAGTAACTATACATGAAGCTAAAGTAAATAAATTATGAGAACAACCTATTACTTTTTGCAGATCTAAGATGAAGGTCACTCCTTCACCATCCTTCAAGTCCAATGAAATTTTCAATAATTCCATAACCAACTCCATGTTTTAATCGTTTCTTTATCCACCACTGCTCAAGCAAGTGGATAGAAATGTTTGACAGAGTCTTGTGCTACAGCCACTAACAATATTCCCTTGCATTTTCCTTTTAAAAAGGTGTCATCCAACCCTATTAAAGGTCTCAAACCTCCTTTCCAACCTTGTTTTAGAGCATTGAAGCACAAATACATTCTAAGAAACCTTCTTCTTCCTTCTGCCAATGCATCCTTTGAAATATTTATAACCACATCTGATCCCAGATTGATTTCTCTCAACTCTTGTGCATATGCCTCCAACTTATTATAGTCATCAAAGTAACTACCTTTCAACTTCTCCAATACAAGTCGTTTGACTCTTTTGGATCTTTGATTGACTTATATTGAGCTTAAAGTGTTCCTCCAAGTTCCCTTCATGTCCTTTACTTTATCCTTGGGATTATTTTGAACTTTTTTTCTAAAGTAATGTGCTAAAGTGTCTGCAATAGTTTTGCGGTTCTCAAAAGCTGGTTCACAACTATGATCTTGATTTTCTTTATCTTGAACCCTTGACTTTTTCCATCTCTAGCAATTTAACAAACAA
>JACEIK010002163.1:194555-208766 GCA_018107945.1 Datura stramonium | reverse complement strand
CTTAGAGAGGTTGAATATGTAATCTGACTGTAGTGAATAATATTAGGAGCATCCACAACCACTTCACCCGCATCTATTACATATAAATTCAATATATTGAACTTACAAGACATCAAATGTTGTGTTCTTATTCTTCCGTCCCCTTCTAGAACATAGTAGTTTCCCAATGGTCCTGTAACCAAAAATTGTTTAACCTCCCGAAATCCCAACTTCTGTTTGTATTCAGAACATATATCAATATAGGAGAGAAAGTCTACTTCATAACCTTTCCACACGTGAGACTTTTAGGATACATCAAATGTGGTTTGAAGATCCATCGACCCCCATAATTAAATATCAGATCCACTTCTTCAAGCATCCTTTAGATATGTGAAAACAACAACAAAAAAAAAATAGTACTATCATACATATGATACCAACAACTTTAATGGTATTTACTAAAAAACAAACAAATGGACCACATAGGAATAAATAATTTTACCCATCAGTTAAAAGAACCCTAAAATTAAAGATAAGAAAATTGAAATAGGGACCACATACTATCAAAAATTTATAAATAAAAACATCAAAAGTACTAGACAACTGGAATCCAAAAGAAATGATTAAAAACGACAAGTATATGACTGATTTTTCAAAAATTCAAAACCTTAAAATAATCACCAAAAGCTAAAAAAATCTTACCTGAATCAGAGAAAATAACTTGAATATAGAATCTTCAACTTTGAATCTCTCAAACTCCAAGCAATATTGTCAGAATCGGAAAGAAGAAGAAGAAAGACGAAGAAGAGGAGAAGGGCGGGTTATATGTGGGTTTAATGGGTAGATATCCTAATTTAACTGGATCATATAAGAACCAATAGAAAATTGACATGTCATTTAAGTTTTAACAGATGTTAGATCTGTTTATTTTAAGAGTAAATATGAACCAAAAAAAAGGATAGGGGCATTGGTAGGCCAATAGGTTAACTTGAGGGTAATGGTGAACCAAATGAAATAGGTTGAGGGTATTTTTAGCCCTTTTCCATTTTATAAATAATACTACATAATAAAATAATTACACAAAATAACATGTTTTAACTTAATTATATAAAGTAGTATTTTTTATTTATTTTCCGATACAAATTAATGAAAATCTTGAGTGTTGTATAAAAAATTCAAACCTTTAATTTCCTCCTATAACGGCTCTATTTAATATCTAATTAACTAAACTTGCACATTTAATGAAAGAAAACCTCTCTCTATTTTGATCTCAGTTGTTTTTTTAACCATATTTAGAAAAGTTTAAACAATTAATCCATATCTACAAAAATTTCAAAAAATAATAGATTTCGTGGGGAAATAGTATAGATCTGAAATCATATATTTTGGAGATTTTTTTCATTTTATTTGTTGTATCATCATTGCAGATGTGAAAATTTTTTCAATTTATTTGGTTGTATCAACGTTCCAGTTGTTTTTAAAAAAATATCGTAGTTTTATCTGATACTAATATATTGTATCATTAATATGAAAACAAAGTATGTATCATAGAATGTAACAACTCAGATACAAGATGAACATTGTCTATATCATTCTTTATCAGCATATTATCGATTGATACATTTTAGTACTGTATCATCAATATGAAAACGATATTGTTCAAGTTGTTGGTTGTATCCAAAAAAAAAAGGGAAAAGAGATTGTATCATAGAATATGATAACTCAGATACAAGATAAACACTGTCTATATCATTCTTTATCAGTTTATTTATCGATTGATACATTTGTATCATTAAATATGAAAATAAAGCATGTATCACAAAATGTGATAACTATGATACAAGATGAAGATTGTCTTTATCATTCTATTATCGAGATCGTTCTGGTAGATTATATACTTAATACAGTCTTTATCAAAAACATCTTGAAATCAAAATAAAAGATGAAGATAATTTGTATCAATATGTATCAATATGATAATAACTGATACATACTGTATTAATTCGCCATTGATACACAGACAAAATTTTTTAAAAATTGCTGCAAGAATTTACCAATCTCCACTAGAGTGAAGTCTCTAATCTCTTTACTCACCGTGGATGAGAAGATTTTACACCTCTCTAATAATACATCTTCCTATACCGAGACTTGGTTTGCCGGCATATGAATGCTGGTTGAAGTCTCTTCATGGTATTGACACTAATGGACCTGGGATCAACTTAAATGGCCCCATTAAAGGTTTCACCAGTTTTCGTGAAGTTAATCTTACTGCAGCTGCTTTCAATCGAACCTTGTGGCATTCGATTGCATCGGATATTGCAGTTGAGGCTGGAAGAGAGAGAGAGAGAGAGAGAGAGAGAGAGAGAGAGGAAGCAATTAATCACGACCGAACTGATGATAGAGAAAATCATATGAAATTTTGGGGGATTTGAGAGAAATTTTAGGACAGTTACAATGAGAGGAAAAATGGGATTAAATTTAAGAGATAACGCAGTAAGTTGGAAAGATAATATAAAAAATTTGATACAATAGTAATTGTTTTTTTTAAAAAAAAAAATAGTAATTCACTACTTTCTGTAATTATTTTACTACTTTTTAAAAATATTATAAATAACTAGTTAAGTTTACTTAATTATGCAACTTTTCTTTTTTATTTTGTGTAAATCCTTCAAGTGGGAACGATTTTTTTGCCTTCTTTCTGGGCGTGTAAATCGTTCTTAATGTACGAACGAGACTCCAAATTCAAGCATGAACGAGGTCTCCATATTTTTAATTTTTTTTTTATTTGAACAACTCATCCAATGAGGTATCTCATATCTGTATATGTTTCATAATTTTCTTTCTAATTTACAATCCCGCAATTTATACTAAACACAAGAACAAGTTGTTCCATTTTTCACTCTACCTATGGATGAACAGTACTTTGATGATAAAGGTAAGAATTCCCAGCCAATGACATTGGCACAGGAAATCCGACCATCTTGAAGCAAGGGCGGACATGATAAGGTATTTAAATTTTCGGTTTGATAATTTTAATTTTTGGCTTTTTGAAATATTATTTTATTATCATATTAAATTAATTGTGGTTCAGAATTTTAAAGTTCATTTCAGTATTTTGCAGTATGATAAATCGATAACTATAGTTTGTTCGAGTTTGTCTTATATCTATTCATATAAACGAGAATTATGATTTTGACTTTTTAAGAAATGTCTCAATTATACTATATTAACACCTTACACATGTAAAAATATTCAAAAGAAAATATAAACATACAATTCCCTTCATTAATTAATTACACAAAATGACATTTCAAATAAGTTATGGTAGTCAAAGTTTCAACATCTAAAGAATTAATTTTTTCTAATACTATTTTATATATTTTCTAGTATTATAATAATATATATGAATTGTATATGTAACTATGTACTTCGATATTTCGTATTTCTTTTTTATAAATATCTGTTAAAATTTGTCCTAAATTTTCTATCCTACTTGAATTCTACATCATAAGTGTGTTTTACTTCAAAGAGGTTTTCTTGGTAGATGAGGTTTCTTTGTGGAAAAAGACTCTACCATAGCATTTTTCTTGGAGGAGAATATTTAGACTTTTATAAATAGAAGATCTTTCTTCTCATACATAATACAATAGCATCCACAATATAGTCTTTAAAGAATTTTATTTAGGGGGAGATTTATTCTCTCAATAGCTTTAGAATATTTCTTGTTTTAGTATTATAGGTCAATTGACTAAACATCTTTTTTTATAGTTTTTTTTTTGTCACAACTATTAGCTTCCGCATGACGCCCTATTATTTTGATTCCAACAATATTGAATATCGTACCAAATACAAAAATTTTTAAAAATACATACCATAAACAATATCTTATATCATAATATCAAAACAACGATATTAAAAATTTTAATTTTAATATAATATTCGATATCTACCGTATCATGTCCATCCCTATTTAAAGCAACAACACCAACTGGTATATACTAACTTCTACTTTTTCAAGTGATTGAACTTGCTTCTTCAAAATTTCATGTAATGAATTGCTTCATCTAGCATTGATGTTATGTCCATTTTTGTTCCACCTGGTACTACAAAAAGCAATTTGTTTTGAGATAAATCTGCACGCAACAATTTGCGTTTCTCATTGGATGGTGGATGAGTTGTCCAAATTAAAAAAAAATTAAAAAAATATAAAGACCTCGTTCACAGTTGAATAATTTTTTTTAAAAAAATTAAAAAGTTTCTCTTCTTTTCAGAGGATAATCTCTCGTATGTCATGAGTACTTTTTAAATTTTTTATCAATGCTAAATGGAACAATACGTTCTTGTGCTTATTATAAATTATGGGGTTGTTTGTAAGAGGGTGAAATATATGTATACACACCTCGTTATAGGTTCGACGAGTTGTCCAATTAACAAAAAAATTAAAAATATGAAGACTTCGTTCACAGTTGAATGATTAAAAAAAAGAATTAAAAAAGACCCACACACCAAATGGTGTGGACCGTTAAAGTTGGTGCAACTCCTGGGACTTCGAACGAAATGTCCATTTTGGTTTCTTCCAAAATCCATTAGCTGATTTGAAATTTTTGCTTCAAATTGTGGCCCTTTGGACTCGGGACTCATTTCAATTATGTCACCCTTTTGATTTTCCTCAACAAATCTTTATTTTTTTTAATTTTATTGTTGAAGAAAGAATGAAAAATCGAAAATACGCAGTTGTCCCAAGATATATTTATCAGTTTTACTAGGCAACAACATAATCACATGCCATAAACATAAATTGTATCTGTTACAGAAAATTGTTCTAATATTTCGTTCTTCTAAGGAATCTTCTGTAGAATTTTCCTTTCTAGAATAAAGGGGAAACAGGATTTGTTTAGCTTTTATAATTTTAATTTAAATTAGAATAACGTAAAAATCATTCTGTTATTTATTTATCTCTCAATCTCTAATATTTTAATTTATTTTGTTTTATTTTTTTTAGACCGTTTAAAAAAATATCTCTTCCTTTTATTATAACTCTTTAATTTCAACTTTTCACATGACATATTTAAGATCACAAAATTAAAGAATAATTTGATATATTCTACAAATACTTAATTTAAGATTATAGATTTAAAAGTCTTCTTTATTTTTTTAAAAACTTCATATTAAGTAAAAACAGATAAATAAATTAAAAGGGAGAGAATATGTGCAAGCTGAATGAAGATATTATTTTCAAACACCTTAATTGGTACTTATTTTCAACACTTTGGATGCACTCGAAGGCCATGTTTTGAAAGCAATTTCGAACATGTGCCCTGCAGTTTATACACTTGGACTCCTTCACTCTGCCTTTGAATCCTCAACAGCAAGAATTGAAAGAAGATACTCCTTACTGTCTCGAATGGCTGAATAGCAAAAAGTCGAATTCAGCTGTTTGTGTGATCGATTTCAGAACTTTTACAGTGATGACCAACGAGCAGCTGATCGAATTTAATTTCTTGTGGATTATTAGATCAGATATAGTCATGGTTGATTCAGCCATTTTGCCACCTGAATTCCTCGTCGAGACGAAAGAAAGAGGTTTATTATAAGGTGGTGAATTGGGGTCCGACTCGAGAACAAGTTCTGAGTCATCTGTCAGTCCGAGGATTCTTTAACACACTGTGGATGAACGGATGGAATTCGAATCTTGAAAGTATATCATTCGGTGTGCCAATGCTACGTTGGCCTTTCTTTGCTGATATAGCACGGTTGTAAAATAGTAACTTGAAAAATAAAAATAATATTATGGTACAATCGATAAAATAGTGATGCATAATGTTGCAATAATACAATACACTGAAAGAAGGAAAACAAGCATTATTTATCTGTTATCTCAACAGAATGACACTCAGAGAGCTATTAATAAATAATGCCTAGTGTTTAGGAGAGAGGAGAATTTCATTGATCAATTTATCTATGTTCACATAAGATGATCCTGTTGGTTTTTTAGCAGCTTCTTCCGCTAGTGTCTTCCATTTCAAGGCCCTTTTCTTCATCTCTTGGCCTTTCTCCCCGGTCATCAGCTCTCTTACAAGGCCTTCAACTTCATCCCTCTTCACATTATTATTAATCTCCATTCCAATGCCCAACTTGGTGCAACAAAACCAACAGTTAGTCGGCTGCTCAGCGAAGAATGGCCAGCAAATCATTGGCACTCCACTGCTAATACTTTCAAGAGTCGAATTCCATCCACTGTGAGTCAAGAACCCTCCAATTGCAGGGTGGTTAAGGACTTGTTCTTGTTGGCACCAACTTGCTAGCATCCCTCTTTCTTTAGTTTCCTCCACAAATTCAGGTGGAAGAACTGCTCTTTCTCCTAATACAATATCAGGCCTTATAATCCACAAAAAATCCACCTGGCTATTGGCAAGTCCCCAGGCGAATTCGATAAGATGGTTCAGAGACATAACAGTAATGCTTCCGAAATTAACATAAACAACAGAATTTTGTTTCTTGGAATCCAGCCACTCAAGACACTCTGGTTCTTCTTTCCAAAGATTGGATCCCAAATCCTCCAAATTATTATCGTCAACATGTTTCACAAGCAAATGCAATGGCCCGATTACATACACCGGAGGAACAAGTGTCTGAAGTGATTCAAGAACTTCCTTCTCTAATGGCTCAAATGTATTGACAACAATAGCAGAAGCATGTTTCGATGTCTCCGTTTCTTGTAAGACAAATTTAATCATGAAATCATCTGGATTTGCTGTACGAAGAAAACTTGGAAGATCCCTTAAACGTATGTCTTTCATACCTGGTATCCAATCCAAAGTTGTCTCTAAGTATCCATTCGTCAAGTAACTTTCATCTACAATCCCCCCAAGAAGAAGAAGTAAAGTTAACGAGACAGATACCTCAAGAAAATAAAATTGAGGCTATGAACATTTTAAAACAGGGGAAATTAAAGCATATATACCTTTAAGTGGAATATATCCTTTATCAACAAGATTGCAGTAGTGCATGTAACCCAAAGTACCACAAGCAGCAAAGGTCCAAAAGAAAACTTGAGGGATACCCAATTCTTGGGCAGCAGCTAGAGTGAAGCCGGTTGAACCATCGGAAATGATGCACGAGACAGGTGGCACCTTGGATGAACAAGTATCATTGAGCTTGGCAAGTAACTCCTTGAGAGGACCCAAGCAAGCGGTGGTTGTGGACTCACATAAAGCAACAATATCTTGGGTGGCATCAGCATCACATGGTGGGAGGCCATCAGGAATGGTCTCGAAACGGAAGGATGGCAAGTTCTTGAGGCCATCAGGGCCTCGAGACTTAAGGAGACGCCTATGGTTGTATTCAGTGTTTACAAATGTTATGTGAAAGCCTTTGTGGTTGAGGATTTTGGCTAACTTCAACATTGGGTTAATGTGGCCTTGAGCAGGGTATGGTAGGCAAACTGCATGAGGCTTATCAAGTTCAGCACCACTGGAAGCCATTATTTCCTTATCTCTCGGTTTTCTCAAAGTGCTGGAAAACGAAAGATATATTGTTTTAGAAAGAGGAAGAGTATGCAGAAACTTATAGATAATTACAACATTTTTAACAAAGAAAACAAATGCAACTTGCATGTCTGAATTCAAAACGCCAATGGAAAAGGACAAGAGCTGGAAAATAGAATTTGATATATGCTCCATAATCCATATTTTAACAAGGATATAATGCTTTGGGCCAGAATCCTCAACCCACCACGTATTGCGAAAGGAAACTATGGCCCAATGCTTCCCCAAAAATGTGAACTAGCAATTAATAACTCAAATATATGTGGCCTAATTTCATGACTCGACGTCTTGAATATATATTTTTGATCAGACACAACACGACACTTCATTACAAACTCGCCTATCCGTTAACATGGCACGGCCAATCATTACGGTTAACTCTATGTAGAGTTTAGTTTGCCGATTTATGCAACTATCATTTTCTTAATTTTTTATCGGAGTAAGTTATTATTTAAATCAATTTATAAGAACAATAAATTTGTTTGAAATTTTTTAAAATTAGAATAAATGTATTTTTTGGTAGCGTATTAAATATTATTTTATATAAAACAATCAATGGAAAAAATATTGATGATTGACGACGTTAAATAGAAATTCGTTATTGTGGGTAACGTGTTATGCTTAATATTTAACTCCCAATAATGACTCTCTGTCAAACTCTGCTCATGTAAGGAATCTGACTGAGCGTGGTATAAAGTTGTAATCCTGAATTACAACTTAAGGCTAAAACATTACTAATAGTAACGACTTTAAAGAATCCAGTCACTAATGATATATATTCATAAACTTAAGTGTTTTAAGTGGTCATAAATGTTCTACGTAAAGTTTCAAGTTTAAACCATAAAAAGTCAATCTTATCAAGTTCTTTATAAATTTAAGCTTGAAAGGCCATTCTAAAAACTGAAAAGCGTTACAAGGTAATTTGTATAATTTGCTCTTCTAAAATAATTAGATTATTTGCACTTCATCTAATTTTAATTTTTTTATTGATACCATCTTCGAAGGCTTGGAAAATAAATAAATCAATGGTGGTACTTGACGGGCCAACATTCTGCCCATACAACAATGTAGGTCCAACCACCACTCTGTAGAATTTACCTTTAAGCCTCGATGACACATTCTTGTCACATGGTATCCCGGACGCGAGTCTCTATTTCACCCACCTCACTCCAATACGATAAGAGACATCATCATCAATCTCTCCGTATTCTTGAACTATAGACCCAAGATACTTAAAATCTTATCTCTTTGAAATGACTTGTGTATTGATATTCACTTTCACCTCCGCTTCATGTGCTATGTCATTGAACTTGCACTTCAGGTACTCTCTAGTCCCACTTAACCTAAATCCTTTAGATTCAAAGGTATGTCCCTAAACTTTCAAGTGCATCTCAGCGATCAATACTATGTTATCTATAAATAACATACACCAGGGCACATCCTCTTGAATATGTCACATTAATTTGTCAATACTAAGGCAAATAGGAACGGACTAAGGGATGATCCTGGTGCAACCATATCATGATCGGGAAGTCTTTTGAGTCACCTGCCATTGTTTTTATCTGAGTCTTGAATTCAACGTACATGTTATTAATTTTTCTAATATGAGACACAAGTTCACCTCTAGACTTCAAACAGCTATATAGAACCTCCCTAGGAACTTTATTGTATGTCTTTTCTAGGTCAATGAACATCATATATAAGTTCTTCTTCCTATCTCTATATAGTTCCAACAGTCTACTATAAGGTGGATGAATTTTGTAGTTGACCAACCTGACATGAATTCAAATTGATTCTCGGAGATTTCGAAAATCCTTCCTCATCCTTATCTCGATCACTCTCTCCCACACTTTCATAGTGGGACTTAGTCACTTGACACCCCCATAAGTATTTTTGACTATCACCCTTGTTCTTGTACATAGAATCATCATATTTCATCTCCACTCCTCCGGCATTCTAATTGTGTTAAAGATGAGCTTAAACAACCAAGTTAGCCACTCCAAACCTACTTCACCTATATTCTTTCAAAATTCCACCAGGATCTCGTCTATCTCAGTTGCTCGTCCCCTCCTCATCCTATGGATTGCCCCATTATAATCTCCCCAGACTTAATGCAACTATAATATTCAAAATTCCTACCACTTGCAAAATGCTCTAATTCCCCCAACACAATATCCCAGTCTCCCTCCTCATTCAAAAGCTTATGAAAATATGTATGTCATCCATCTATTATGTGTCTGTTCTATCAATATTTTTCTGTTCTCGTCCTTGATATACTTCACTTGATCCAGATTGCAGGTCCTCCTCTTTCTCGCCTTGGCGAGTCTATACATCTTTTGATCCCCCACCTTTGCCCTTGAGCTCTTCACACAAATGCTCAAAAATTATGTTTTAGCCTCCGTAACCATTAGTTTTGCTTTCTTCTTCACTATCTTATAGTTTTCCCTATTATTCCGCTTGCCCTCCTCATGTTTGTGCGCGCATGCGTGTGTATATATATATATGGATCACTTATTAGGTAATTAGAGGTATATCTCTTGATGAATATTACTCGATAACATGGTAAATAAGTCACTAGTTCATAAATATATAACTAAAGCTCACACACAAAAATTGGAGGAAACATCTCTTACAACTCTACATGCATGTTCTTTTCAAAAATAAATGACGAGTATTCTATTTCGGTCACTTGTTATTTTGATGATATGGATTGTTGACTAATCACATGGGCATTGTCTCCCGCTTATCTTGACAGTCCAGCAAAATTTGGGAGTATTTTGAAGTCGCAAAATTTTCTAAAATGGCGATAAAGCATCTGTTGCAGTACACTATTAGATGAAGTCAAATTGCTGACTCTAACTTCCAGAAGCCTACCATCACGGTATAGAGAACTGACAAAAATGACGGCAATAGAACTGGTTAGAACAGAATAAATTTTAATTTGCTAAGATTTTGACTCGTTTTATTCTGTCTTATTTAGTATTTTTTTAAAATTTTACTTTGTTTCATCCCGTCCCACTTATATTATTTTCATGGTGCCTTCTTTGTAATCAATTTTACTTATAGTATTTCTTTTGGGAGTGATATATCACTATTTTGTTGATCTGGAAAAAGAAAATCTTTTACAAACAAATTAAAACCATCAAATATATTCAAATCCTTACGGCTATCCACCACCCAAAATATTTCTGAACCCATTCTTGAACTCATAAATTAAATTGCAGCAGTGAATTCGAAGCTAAAACTTGGATTTACAAGAGCCAAATGAGATTTTTAATAAAATTTTCACCTTCTGATAGAGAAGATGGTGTAGTATCAGTTACTCCCTCCGATTAATTTTACTTATTCACCGTACTAAAAGTAAATGTCCACTTTTACTTATACAATTTGAAAAATTCAAAAATATAGTTTATTACTTAGTTTCTAATTTATCCTTCCAGTTATTTGTCAAAACATGGACTTTATTATATTCAATGGGTGATAAAGTAAGATTATTATTCTACTTATTGTTTTTCAATGAGTGTGTCAAGTCAATACTGAACAAATAAAGATGACCGGATGAAGTATCAAATTTTAGCTAATATTCGAAGTTGAGTGCTAGATAAAATGTGTATCAAAGATTTTAGCGTACAAAAGTGAGCTACTATGACGCGCACACCAATTTTGCATGCCAAAGTCGAAGCTTCAAATAAAATTTTAATTTTTCTCCACAAATTTTCAGCAGGAAAAGAAAATAAATTTTTATAAGAAATTAAGACCTTTCAGTTATGGAGAGAGACTTCAATTTCAATGATGGAAGGAGCAAGATCAGTGATAATAAGCGGGTAACTCTTTTCACCCGATCCATCTTTTAATCCGGATTTTACCTTGCCCTGTCTCGTCCCGCCTCATTTAAATCTTTCTCTGCCTCGCCCCAATTGTCATCCCTAAGAAATAGGCACGAGGTTGCTATTATGAGAAAGACGTGCAGTAAGTACGCGCTATCATTAATAATAGTGATGGTGAAAGTGAAAGTGAAAGTGAGAGTGAAAGGTAAAGTGAATATTATGAACTTCGACCAAATGATGAGAAGAGCACACTTAATTAGTAATAAAAGACTTGTTGGAGGATGCAAGAGAGAATTTTTATTTTATTTGTCATACAATATAATGATCAAAGAAAGGAAACAAGTACTGGTTTTAGATAATCTGATAAAGATCTCAACAAAGAAAAAGAAGATGAAAATCAACCATCTATCCGTTAGTAATATTGCCTAGTACTGTTTGGAGGAGAGTAGAATTTCATTGATCAGTTTGTCTATGTTCACATAAGATGATCCTGTTGATTTTTGAGCAGCTTCCTCAGCCAATTTCTTCCATTTCAGTGCATTTTTCTTCATCTCTTTGCCTTTTTCTCCCATCATCAACTCTCTCACAAGGTTTTCAACTTCATTTCTCTTCACATTATTGTCAATCTCCATTCCAATTCCCCATCGCCTGCAACAGAACCAGCAATTTGTCTGCTGATCTGCAAAGAACGGCCAGCAAATCATGGGTATCCCATTGCTAATACTTTCAAGTGTCGAGTTCCATCCACTGTGAGTCAAGAATCCTCCAACTGCAGGGTGGCTAAGGACTTGTTCTTGCATGCACCAACTTGCTAGCATACCTCTTTCTTTAGTTTCTTCCAAGAATTCCAGTGGAAAAATTGCTTTTCCACCTGATACAATATCAGGCCTAACAATCCACAAAAATTCCACCTGGCTATTGGCAAGTCCCCAGGCGAATTCTGTAAGTTGGTTTGGAGTCATGATAGTGATGCTTCCAAAATTGACATAGACAATAGAATCTGGTTTCTTGGAATCAAGCCAGTCTAGACACTTGGTTTCTTCTTTCCATAGATTCGATCCCAAGTCCTCCAAGTTCTTGTCATCCACGTGTTCCATAAGAAGATGTAAGGGCCCAATGGCATAAACCTGAGGAAGAAGGGCCCGGAGTGCTTCGAGAACTTCTCTCTCTAATGGTTCAAATGTATTAAGAACAATAGCTGATGCCATTTTGCTTCTCTCTGTTTCTTGGATGAGGTATTTGATCATATATTCATCTGGATTTGTAGTTCTAATGAAAGTTGGAATATCTCTCAAGCGTATTCCTTTCATGCTCGGTATCCAATTCAAAGTTGTCTCCAAGTAGCCATTTGTTAAGTAACTTTCGTCTGTAATTCCCAAGAAGATCAACAAAAGTTGAGACCAAAGATGATATAAACCAAAATTTAAGTCCCAAAATACTTTAAAAGAATGATACAGGGGATAGGAGGTCATTTTAAAATGGGACAAGCATGTATACCTTTAAGTGGAATGTATCCTTTTCCAACAAAATCGCGATAATGCATGTAACTCAATAAACCACAAGCACTTGGGGTCCAAAAAAGAACTTGAGGGATACCCAAATCTTGAGCAGCAGCGAGAGTAAAACTCATTGAACCATCGGAAATGATGCAGGAAACAGGTGGCACATTAGTATTTTTGAGCTTTGCAAGCAACTCTTTCAAAGGACCTAAACAAGTAGTGGCAGTGGATTCACATAAAGAAGGAATGTCTTGGGTGGCATCAGGGTCACATGGTGGGAGGCCATCAGGAATGTTCTCAAATCGAAAAGATGGCAACCCTCTGAGGGAATCAGGACCTCGAGACTTAAGAAGACGTCTATGGTTATGTTCAGTGTTGACAAAGGTGATTTGAAAGCCTCTGTTATGGATGATTTTGGCTAACTGTAACATTGGGCTAATGTGTCCTTGGGCAGGATATGGTATGCAAACCGCATGAGGCTTGTCTAAATTTTCAGCACTAATGGAACACATTTTTTTTTGGTTTCTTTCTTGAGTTCCTCTCAAACTGAATTCATATGATGTTTGAAAGAGGAGGAGGATTTATATATGTGTGTGTAGTCAAATTTTCATACAAATTTTTTGACGTGAGACGTTAAATTTAGCATTATGATATGATGGCCTTACTTTTGATTTTGTCCAGATCTACAAAGTCAAGGTTTCTACACCATCACAATGAGATATTAATTTAGAGATCATAACCTGCTCAACTTGTTTAAATTTGGATCGATAATTGACCCGTTCATTTATTAGCTCAATCCATTTCAACCCAACTCATTTCATTTCATCAAAGTTTGGGTTGATATCGAGTTCAAATTGATTCATGAGAAATCTTATCAAAATATTTTTTAAAAAATATTTTATTTTATTTAATATGTTTATTTAGTCATAATTAAAAATTATATTAATTTTATAAGTTATCAAAAGATTATAAAAGAATAAATAGAGAACTGAAAAGTTAATTAAAGTTGAGCGGATTGGATTATGACCTGCATTTTAGCTCATTTCAATCCAACTTATTTCAGCACAAATAACCTTTTAAACGGATTAATAATCTGTCAATTTATTAACTCAATCTATTTTAATCCATCTAAATTTAACTCAACCCATCTATTTACCACCTATAAGTGTTACTAACGGCACGGAATATGGGCAAAGTCCTCCTGAAATTTCTTTTAATGCTTTTGGCCAGAATCCTCACCCCACCACTTGTTGCCAATCTACTTGGCAAATTGTCAAAACAATGTCATAATGCTTCCCCAAAAATTCTCGTATATAGTAAGAGGGAGTTAGCCGTCTCTGTCAACTTGTTTATATTTTG
>JACEIK010002163.1:147414-161426 GCA_018107945.1 Datura stramonium | reverse complement strand
GTTTAAATAATTACCACTTATGAAATTATATTGTAAGTTATTACTGACTTGTTTTGACACTAATAAATTGATAGCATATCGCAAACGCATTTGTTTACTTGTAATTGGCCGTCCAAACTATAACAACTTCTCTTAACGAGGAGTAGGTTTACTAAATTAGTACAAGAAACAAGAAATCAACATTCTAAGAACAAGAGCAAAATACACACTTGAGCAGCTTCGGTCCTTCTGATGTTGAGGCTTGTCTTCAGAGTCTTTTGCAAGAAAGGAAGTGTCTTTCTTGTGTGTTTGCAAAAGTGGTGAACAAGTTGTTTTTGACAAGTATATAGTAGAATGGGAGTCGTTTGTCCACCGGATAAAAACAGGTACCGCAGCAGACCTACCATTGTACAGCGGCAGCAGTGGCAGTCTGCACCTTATCTTTTGTCAGCAGTGCATAGTTGACTTCCCGATAGAAATTCACAAAGCGACCTGGTTCTCAGTAGGTTTGTCACATCATCAAAACATACTTCTGTCACAAAGTTTGAGTGCTTAATTGCAGTTGAGGCCAAGTTTAAGTACCTATTTATGTAATATGCCTTTTCTTTTTGTCTTTCTCTTCCGTTATTAATTCTCTCACAAGCTTTTCAACTTCGTCTCTTCACATTATTAATGTTAATCTCCATTGCAATTCTCCATCCAATAGACCAACAATTTGTCTGTTATTCTGCAAAAAATGGTCTAACAAATCATTGGCACCCCATTGTTATGCTTTCGAGTATAAAATTTTATCCATTATGAGTCAAGAACCCTCTAATAGCAAGGTGACTAAGGACTGTTCTTGCAGGAGCCAACTTGCTAGCATATCTCTTTCTTTAATTTCTTTCAGAATTCAAATGGAAAAACTTTTTCTTTTGCCTGATACAATATCAGGCCCAATTATCCACAAAAATTCCAGGTGGCTATTGGCAAGTCCCCAGGTAAATTCTATAAATTGGTTCGAGGTGACTAGAGTGATACTTCCAAATTAATATAATGATGGCTCAACGATGTAGATTGGAGGAACAAATGTTTGAAGTGATTCAAACACTTCTCTCTCCAATGGCTCAAATGTATTGACAATCATAGCATAAGTATTTTTTGGATAACGAAATTTATCATGTATTCGTCTAGGTTAGTAGTATTTCTAACGAAACTTGAAAGATCCCTCAAATGTATTCCTGTCAAGTAACATTCGTCTAGAGTCTCCCAAGAAGATAAACGAACCAAAGTTGAGGCCCAAATTAAAGATACTTCAAACGAGTTAATGATCTAAGTGATGGCCAAGTTAATACAAAACAAAAAAAATAATTAAACATCGTGTGTGTATATATATATATACCTTTAATAGTCAATTTTATGAAATTAATAGTGTTGATATGTAGATGGAGTAGAATTCCAATGATCATGCTATATTATCATTTTATCTACAAAGTTATTTCATTATTGTAATTTTACCTTCAAAGACGCATAACCAATTCAAATTTTATTTTTGGTTAATATTACTCTCAACACAAAAAAAAAAATAAAAAATTTAAGCCTATTTTTAAAAAAATAGGAAGCTATCTGTTTTAATTAACCACTAAATTGACCCGTTTTTTTTTTCCCGAAATGAATCATTTTTTTGTTTTTTTTTTAAAATAAAAAGTTTAGCTTACAAAGATTTTCACATAAGTAATATCTATCAAAAATATAATTTAAATTGGTTGAGTGGCTTTGCAGATGAAATAACAATAATTGAGTGATTTTATAGGTGAAATAACAATAATTGAGTGGCTTTGTAGGTGAAATAAAAACAGTTAAGTGATTTTTCTGTTACAAAATAATATTGAGTAGTTTTTTAAGATAATTATTATAATATTGAGCGTCTTTTATTTACGAAACAAAATAAAATGATTTTTTGAGATAAAAACGATTAGTTGAGTAACCGTATGAGAAATTAACTCTATATTTCTCTAATGAATAGAATTCCAAGTTGTTCTACTTACTTTTCTGGGAAGAATAACTTTCGTTATTTTTGTAAAAAAGAATAGAAGTAAAATGATGTTATGGTGGTGTTAATATGCATTTTAATATTATAATTAAAATATTAATTTGCAAATTATATTAGTGGAGAAAGTGGTGTTACTATTCTTTGTAACTCATATAACCATTATGTCATGTTCTTCGTATTATGTACTACTAATTGCCCCACTATACCTCAGGCCAGAATTTGATTTCTTGGAATCCAATCAGTCTAGACACTTTTAATCTTCTTCCCAAAGATTGGATCCCAACTCCTCCAAATTCTTGTCTTCAACATGTTTCACAATCACATACAATAGAGGAAGAAGTGTCTGAAGTGATTCAACAACTTCCCTCTCTAATGGCTCAAATGTATTGACAATAACAGCAGAAGCATTTTTTGATCTCTCAGTTTCTTGGAGTCCAAATTTAATCATGTAATCATCTGGATTCGTAGTTCTAATAAAAGATGGAGTATCCCTTAGACGTATGTCTTTCATACATGATATCCAATCCAAAGTCTTCTCCAAGTACCCATTTATCAAGTAATTTTCATCTACAAGAAAGTTAATGTAATGAGAGCGAGAAAAACATGATATTTTAAAGCGGAAGAAATTAAAGCATGTGTACCTCTTTTCTGATCAGTTTAATAAACTCTCAATATCTGTTCTCTAACGAAAGAACAAAACAATATTGAAATCAGAAAAATAGATGAAGTAGAAAATATTATTCCGAGCTCAGAAATTGTTTGTGTGTCCTTAAGGAATTATAACCCCCTAACTGTTGCCAATGTTTTGGGTTACTTCCTCCAAGGATAGAATAGAAAAATGTTTCTGTAATAGCGGCAATGTAAATTACAGAACTCCAGCGAACTCAACAAACGGAGCAGATCACACGATATTTAATTTTTTAAAAAATAATGCAAAAATGAGGAGAAGAAGAAGAGTATTTTCTTTTTCTCTCTGTCTCTCAAACTGTAAAATATGAGGCAAGACATCTGAATTTACAGAGAATGAAAAGGTGAGATAGAAATGTGCAAGTCAAATGTTGCCTTTTTAGTTTAATCCAAAAGATGTCTTTTCTTATTTCTCATTCACATCTTAAAACCCCAACAGTTATTCAGCATTGGCAAAGGTTATATGAAAACCTCTGTTATGGAGGATTTTAGGTAACTTTAACATTGGGCTAATGTGTCCTTGGGCAAGATGTGGTGTGCAAACTGCATGAGGCTTGCCAAGTATATCAGCAAACATGGCTTGGATAATTATAGAGAACTTGCCAAGGCTTTCTGTTCTCTCAAACTGGAAAAACGAAAGTTATGTATGATTTTGGCAAGCGGAAGAAGTTTGAATAGTTATAGATAACTTGTGTCAATTTCTAATCCAATCAAACAATGCTTGAAGAGATTGAGACAGAGGGTGTACTAAGTTTATCAAAATGTATATTTGGTAAGGTGAAATATATTTTTCAATTTTCTCATATTTTTCTAGCAAAATAAGTTCGAAAAAAATGACTTTTCTAATGAAAATAGAAAAAACAAGTTCAATAAATCACATATCCAATTTATTGTCTCTTCACTACTCACCCAACGTCCCCAAACCCCCAACCGTTTACCATCCCATCTTCTATCACCCAGAACCCCCACTTCACACCTTATCCCATCTTCATATTAGTTTACTACATTATATATAAAAATATGTTTGCTTTTGAATAATATTTTTTTTGTTTACTTATCAAACACTAAAAAAATATATTTATTTTTCAAAAAATTATTTTCTAGCAAAGTATTTCCTTCATACCAAAGACACATAATTAAAAAGCAATCTTGCAAAATGTGACAGCCATAGAGGAACGGGAAAAGCACTATGGGTCCGACATGCCTGTAAAAATTATGTGCTGCATAAGTTGTCACGAGAAGAAATTGCAAGCCATAGAGTAGTGCCCTGTGGGGACCAATAGGCATTGAGGCAGCAAAAGATATTTATGTATTTTATCATTATAAGATCATATCATAGTAACAAGTTGCAATATTAGGAAAGATGGTAAACGGGATTAAAAGATGTTGCAAGATCCCAACACATAAAAGTTGAAAAACCAACCACCTACTATTGTTAGTTAATATCTAATGTTTGAGGAGAATTTCGTTGATCATTTTATTAATGTTCATGTAAGATGATTTTGATGATCTTTTAATAATTTTTTCAGTAAAATTCTTTTATTTCAATACTTTCTTGTTGAGTCCATCACCAAAATGGTGTTGTTGTCCTGTGTTCAAATATGTAAAACAAAGAAAATGAATAATATCAAGTCCACAAAATTTATTGTGTGTCCTTAAGGAATTTAATCCCCTTACTGTACTCGAGGTTTTGGATTACTTCCTCCCAGGATAAAACGAATATACCTGTTAATGGTGTAACAGTACCTCAAATACCAATAACTTCGTCGAACTCTAAGAGCAGTAACAAATCACACAACAGACTCGATTTTGTATGTTTGAAAATATGCAGAATGTTCGAAAATTCTCTCTCCAAAAATGAAGGCAAAAGGCCTTTATTTATAGCCAATGATCTAAAGTGGTGTGAAGACACCTATTCAGATGGTGTCTGTTCGGAATGACTACCATTGGAAAAGTAACTTTTCAACTTTCTCTTCCCTCCAATTTATTTCTCTCCATTTTTCAATTCACACCCAACACTTAACTCCAACAATGATATATTATTTTACACAATGCACCAAAATAGTATGTCCTAAAAACTACAAATAAAATAGAACACTTCGCCCAAATATTGCCAAACTCCAACTCCATCCGTTCACGTAGTCAAAACAAAGCAGCCAATCACTTAAAAAGAAAATATTATATGCACAGTTTTGCAGTTCGCCTGGCTTTGGGCGAATTGTCCATATAATTATTTTTTTTTAAAGTGTCATTAGACAGATGATATTATGTCTAAGGCTCAAAACAACTGATCATTTGGAGGAAACTACTCATCCCACTCAATTAAGTACTGCAGACAGTATATTTACTTCTCTCCATTAGAATATTTCTAGTGCTATGGAGATATGGGCACATTTAGCAATAATTAAAGAACAGCATTACAAATTTTAGCTAGTAACTTTGCATAGAGATGTCTGGAGAAAGTGTTGAAATTAGTTTGGTGTAAATTTTTTTATTAGACAATTACTGCAAGTAGCTGACGAAAGTTGTAATGGCATTTTAGAGACACCTATTGTGTAATTAGCTCATTTTCTACTCTTTGCTTTTGCTCTTTAGATTCATTTGAAATTTGACACACCAGATTTGCTTCATAGTTTGACAATCTTAATTTAATCTACCAATGTGTTGCAAAACTATGGCCCAATCCTTCCCCAAAAATGTTAAATACCAGTTAGCTCAATCTTTTAAGCAGGCGTCTCGTTTTTAGATAGCAATATTTACAAACATATATATATATATATATATATATAAACTTATAACATGTCACGACTGCAATAGTTCCTCAAAATATACCAGCATAATTTTGATCACTTCTGAATCATATACAACATCTATAAATAAAGATCTAGATCATCACTAAGCTGATATATACAGAGGAAAGTATAAAGTCATAACCAGCGAGGAAGCTGCAAACTGAAAAACACAAGCAATAACGAGGACGTTCCTACCATGACCAATAGACATTGAGGTAGCAAAACATATTTATGTTTGTCATTATTAGATTATATCATAATAACAAGTTGCAAAACTAGGAAAGATGCGAAACGAGGATTAAATGATGTTGCAGGAAAGTTAAAAATCAACCACCTATTATTGTTAATTAATACCTAATGTTTGAGGAGAATTTCGTTGATCATTTTATCAATGTTCATGTAAGATGATCCTATTGATTTTTTAGCAGCTTCTTCAGCAAAATTCTTCCATTTCAATGTCTTTTTCTTCATCTCTTTGCCTTTCTCTCCGGTCATCAGCTCTCTCACAAGGCTTTCAACTTCATCCCTCTTTATATTATTGTCAATCTCCATTCCGATTCCTAATTTGGTGCAACAAAACCAACAATTAGTTGGTTGCTCCGCGAGGAATGGCCAGCAAAGCATTGGCACCCCATTACCAATACTTTCAAGAGTCGAATTCCACCCATTGTGAGTCAAGAACCCTCCAATTGCAGGATGATTAAGGACTTTTTCTTGTGCACACCAACTTGATAACATCCCTCTTTCTTTAGTTTCTTCTGAGAATTTGGATGGTAGAACTGCTTGTTCCCCTGATACAATGTCCGGCCTTATGATCCACAGAAATTCCACCTTGCTATTGGCAAGTCCCCAAGCAAATTCGATTAGTTGGCTTTTGGTCATGACAACAATACTTCCAACATTAACATAAACAACAGAATTTGGTTTTTTGGAATCTAGCCATTCAAGACACTTTGGATTTTCTTTCCAAAGATTGGATCCTAAGTCCTCTAAATTCTCGTCGTCAACATGTTTCACAAGCAAATGCAATGGTCCAATTGCATACACCGGAGGAAGAAGTTCTTGAAGTGATTCAAGAACTTCCTTCTCTAATGTCTCAAATGTATTGATGACAATAGCAGTAGCATTTCTTGATCTCTCTGTTTCTTGGAGGAGATATTTGATCATGTAATCATCTGGATTCGCAGTCCTAATAAAAGCTGGAAGATCCCTCAAACGTATGTCCTTCATGCCTGGTATCCAATCCAAAGTCTTCTCCAAGTAGCCATTTGTCAAGTAACTTTCATCTACTCGAAAAATAATGTAATCAGAAAGAGTGAAACAAGACATTTTAAAAAGGGAAAAAACTAAAGCATGCATACCTTTTAGGGGTGTGCATCCTCTTTCAAAAAGGTTGCGGTAATGCATGTAGCCTAATAAACCACAAGCACTTGTGGTCCAAAAGAAAACTTGAGGGATTCCCAAATCTTGAGCAGCAGAGAGAGTGAAGCTCATACAACCATCAGAAATGATACACGAAACGGGTGGCACGTTGGACAAAGAAGTACTATTGAGCTTGGCAAGTAACTCTTTGAAAGGACCTAAACAAGTAGTGGTAAGGGATTTAGATGTAATGACAATATCTTGGGTGACTTCGCCATCACATGGGGGGAGGCCATCAGGAATGGTCTCGAAGCGGAAAGACGGCAACCCTTTGAGGGAATTAGGACCTCGAGACTTAAGGAGACGTCTATGATTGTATTCGGTGTTGACAAAAGTGATATGAAAACCTCTGTAATGGAGGATTTTAGCTAACTTTAGCATTGGAGTAATGTGGCCTTGGGCAGGGCATGGTGTGCAGACTGCATGAGGCTTGTCAAGTTGATCGGCACACTTGGAAGCCATTCTATTCTTATTCTTTCGGTTCTCTCTAATGTATGGTTTTGGAAAATGGAAGAAATATGGATACTTATAGATAACTTGTGACAAATTCTTCTCTTCTTTCTTAAATTTCTATCATATTTTATGTCATTTGTCACGATTTAATCTATTAAAGTCTCACGGAGCAATTTATTCGACCACCGTTGAAGAAATATGCACTTAAAAATGCATTTGAATATTTAGTTTACTATTATTTAAATTAGAAACTAGAGTTAGAATATTCATTTCTAGAATACTTAATACTAATTACTAATTAGTATTAGAATCTAATGCCTAAGACATTACTGAAACTCACTTAGCCGCCATAGCTAGTGACCGAACTCCCTAATAATAGTGGTTTTGACTTTTGACTTTCTTGGTTATCGAAAGGCGTTGTAACTACTCTTTTCGTTCATTTTTATTTATCACGTTTCATTTTTCCAGAGTTAAACTATACAGATTTTGATTAATATCTTAAAATATAATTTTTTCATCATATTAAAATGAGAATAATTATAATTTATAGTATTGTTTAATAATCTATCGTCAAAATTCTAATTTCATTTAACTTTAAAAATTAGTCAAATTGACTCTCATGAAATGAAACATGACAAATTAAAATAAATGGAGGAAGTACGATATTTTGATTTTTCCTAGATAGATTCTTAAATGACTAATTGGAAAAGTGTCGCGAGCAAGCAATATTAACATTAAGTATTTACAAGATAAGTAGAATTGTAGAAATTTATGACTAACTGACTTTTCTGATTAATTTTATAGATGATTACTCAATTTTCACGCTATTGCAATAAAAGTCACAAGAATCTTTTGTTATAAAATTTAGGAAAAAAGCTCAAATATGTCATTGAGTTTTTAGAAATGGCTCAAAATAGCTTCCATCAGTGTCATTGAGTTTATCCTTTCTTTCATGGAGACTGATTAAAACTAAGCTACCTTTTAATGATGTTATTTGCAGATATAAAAATAGGAACCCATAGGATTTCTTATGCTGCAGAATACCACAGCCGGAGACCATCAACCATGTTTTCATAGAAAGTGAGTCAGCTCAGTGTTTGTGGAATTTGGGAATAAAACTCCAAATCAAACTAGTAAAGAGCTTCTTACAAGACTGGTGTGGCAAATCTCTGAGAACAATGCCATCCATAAAATGATTGATGTCGCCCAAGCGCACGTGGCCGTCAAATAATATAGGACTGAAAGTCCCGATTATCGATCCCTCAGATACTTGTCAGTTTAATCGTTTAAGGTTGTTTCTTATTTTGCTATTCTATCAAATAGTTAAAATGGGGAATGGTTTGGGAAATTAACTACTACAAACTTTAAATATAAAAATAACTGAAGTCGGTTGCAAATTTAGTTTTACTTCGATGATGATGAAAATCTAGAGAAATAACACTTTTCAGTTTCTGGTTGAGTTTTCAAGACGTGATTATACTAGAACAATTATTCTTATGGTTGCTAGTTGCAAGTTACTATCCCATTCCTTGCCTCTCTCCCAAGCATCCAAGAACTATCTCATAAATCCTAATGCCTAAATCCCTATGATCGCAGGAGAAACATGAAATGACGATTATGTCTACTTGTATTTAAACTAAACAAAATTGAAGGATATATCTCTATCCTCAACAACGACTTCTATCTTCTCACCAATGGGTTCAAGAGTCTTTGAATTCCTGTTCTATATTTACCTTTAATCCTTTCGATTCCCTTTTCCAAGTTCAATAAAAAGCCAACATATTTACTTATAAGAGGATCAGTCTCATAAATAAGCAATTAAAATAAGTAAATATAAACAACCAATAATGAAGAATCGAAACTAGATTAAATCAGTCTTTCAAACAATCAACCATCCACCATGGCCAAAACCCTAGAGTATGAGTTTAGCCACTCATAGACAAGTGGAAAAACAAAGAGTTAATCATCATCATTCAAAGTAAAATAAAGAATAAAAGAAGAAACCTAGTGTTGAACTTTTCTCCTCTTCCAAATGGCTTACAACCCTTACAAAATGATATACGGAATGTAAAAGTGATCAAAAGATGATTAACAAACGACTAGAGGCTATATATATAGTTGAGCCTTCAAATGACGCTTCTATCCTCCAACACTTCGCTTTAAAATCAGCAATTTCAACTCGGGAATGGCCATGTTGCGCCACCCACCTATAGCCCCAAGTTGGGCTCAAGTTTCCTCTGAAGTTTGGCTTCGAACGCCCCGCACCATCCATTTCACCAAGGAGTAGCCAAATTTTAACACCTCTGGATCATCCAGGCATCCTGCGCCACCTATCCCGCCAGAGTGTTAGTCAAATTTCTTGGCTTTAAGACCTTTCTGGCGCCCAGCCCCATCCATCTCACTAAAATTTTGAAAAAAATTTCTAAGTTAGGAATGCTCTGGGGTTCCGCGCTTGTCATCTCACCAAGGTGTTGGATGAAACATCTCTGAAGTTTGGGACCTACACTAAGCGTCAACCATAGCCCTAGAATTGCTGCACCATTTCACTGAAGTTCAAGACCTAATACTGGGCGCCAGCCATAGTCCCAGAATTGCTACACATTTCTCTGAAGTTCAAGACCTAATACTGGGCGCCAGCCATAGCCCCAGATCATTCTCTCAACTTCTCAAATTTTCACACCTTGAGCTAATTTGGGTCTTTTTTTTTCTTGGTTTCCTCTCAAAACATCTCAAATCATTTGTTAGCATACAAAACACACAAACATATGAATTATGGATTTCATAAAAATTATGAACTCAAAATAAGGTAAAAGATGGGCAAAAATAAGGCAAACGCGCATAGAGATGTACTCAACATCAATGATCATTCAAGTGGTTCCTATTATCATTTGCTGGCAGAGCTGGAAGACTAGATGTTCATGTAAATATGGTAACCAAAAAAAGTTTTACATTAGGGGTATGGAGAATGAAATATCATGGTACATCAAAGGTGCTATGGATAAAGCTTTTCCCAACTACAAACTTGATATGCTGTGAGTACAGTTATGTGAGTTGGTAGAGAGGCTAAGACCAAAAGTCATATACAAAACAGTGACTTGGACGAAGCTCATACTAACCATATAAAAGTTAACACTGATGGAAGCTATTTTGAGAATAATGACAAGGTTGGAATGGGTGGAATAGCAAGAGACCGCAATGGAGATTTCTTATTTGCTTTTGCAGCACCAATACAGTGTAAGGACCACAACAGTGCTGAAGTCATGGCTGCAAAATTTGCAGTACAATGGATAACAAACAGAGGTCACAAAGAGAGCATTGTGGAAATGGACTCTATGATAGTGATTAATATGATGAATGAGAAAACCTCTCATAACTTAGACTTAAGCGCAGTTATTGAAGATACTATCAAGTTGATTAACAATGCTAATATTCAATTCTCCCACTGCTATATAGAGAGGCCAACAAAGTGGAAGATTACCTTGCCAAATTTGTCACTGGCTGTAAGGGACTCATGATGCTTGACAACTTTGATCAACTGTCAGGTGGAGCAAAGGGTCCATTTGTGTTAGACAAAATGCAACTGCCGGATATTAGAATTAGATATGACAAGGCCAATTATTTTGTTAGCTAATTTTTCTTTCCTTGTCCTATGAGAAGTCAAATGCTTTTTATCTATGATTCTCTTTTTTTTTGCAAGATTGTGATCGACAATCTCTGATGTATTCCAAGGGTAAGGTCTACTCCCCACTTATTTATGATTTTGCTATAAATAATATATATCATCAGGTCGCAAACCTGAAATTTTTTTTAAAAAAAAGTTTTTAGAAATGGATTGACTATATCATTTGTTAATAGTTAAACTTATTTATCTCATCACCACGATACATTTGGTTCATTTATGTCACTAATTATTAACGAACATCTATTGCATCAAACTACAATGAAGAAACTTAAATCAAAATGATAATTACGTTAATACATTCATGTCATGTGGTTTTAACCCTAGAAGAGGGTCTTAGCCACTCATAGTTTTACATGAAATCACAATATACGTACAATCCATATAGAAATAAGAGTGAAAAAGATAAGAAAAGATAACCCTAGATAGAGTCTCCTTCATTCTCCTCTGCTTCTCTCCGTGTTTTCTTAAATATGATGTAATATACCCACAATAATGCTTAAGTGTGCTATTTATAATATTAGAAATTTTGCCCGTGGTGAATTTCTTCCGTGTCACATTGGTGAATTCAGCGTATTGCCTCCATGTCACGTTGATGAACATAGAGTCTTGCCTCCGTGACACGCTGCCACCAACGCGTTGCTGCACTGCTCCAATCAAGTGATATTTTCCTTGACGTGGCATACTGGCTAGCGCGCTAAAGTGCCTACGTGACATGCTACCAATGTGTATGCTCATTGTTTTGTAGTTCCTTAATGTACCAACTTGCATCCTTGCTCCGTGACACGGCTCTGAACGCCGCACTTCATCTCTGTGGCACGTTGATGACTCCAAATGCCACTTTTAGCTTGCATTCCAATCTACAACAAAGGATAATCACATACGTTAGTTCATGAACACCATTTCAATCAAAATACATGAGATTATAATCGAATTTATTCATAAAATAAGCTAGAATGTGAGCATAAAATGACACTTAGACATGTAAATACGGTCAAGATCAGACAACATCTTGATTGGAATTGCTAGATGACAGGATGGCTGCACTATTATTCTGTGAGCCACCAGAGTTTGAATACTATGAACCTTCATACTACATATTGTAAGCAGAAGATCCTCCATGTCCCCCAACCTTCTTTTTCTTATTCAAACTTGAGGGATATCTTACTAGTTTTTAGCAGTGCTTTTTTGTGTGGCCTTTGATCTTGCAATAGTCACACTGCAGATTATAATCCTTCTTGTACTTATTGTATCCAGTCTTTGAATACATAGCAGAATTGTCATCTCCACTTGGTGCAGTACCTAACAACCTAGTAGAACTAGAAGTATATGCCTTCCGACCCTCATCATTTATGACCATAGCATATGCCTGGTTCACAGATGAAAGAGGGTTCATTAACAGAACTTAACTCCTTGCTTGAAGATAGGAGTCATTGAGTCCTATGAGAAACTAATACAGTTTTTGCCTTTACAAATAATACAAGAAATCCTTGGCTCCGGCACAATCACAGCTAGGTGAAGGCGCCAAAGCCCCAAATTCATCCCACAGACTTTTGAGTCTTATGTAATATCCAGAAACATATTGTGTTTCTTGTGATAAGGTAGCAATTTTCCTGTACAAACTAAAGGTTCTTGATCCATTTGCTTCATCAAACCTTTCTTTCAACTCTTCCCAAACAACAGATGCACTTGAGGCATAGAATACTCCACTGAGTAGATTATTAGAAATTGGTATTCATCAACAAAGATAGCACAACAACATTCACTCTCTCCCGTTGATCCAAAAGCTCTTCCCCAAACATCTCTTTCTTCCACTTACCATCAACAAATCCCAACTTATTTCTACCCAACAAGACTATACGCATGAATCTACTCCACACAGAATAATTCTCAGGATCAGTCAGTTGAAGAGAAATTGGGGAGATGCCATTTACATATGAAGCATGTAGAGAGAGAAGATGATTGCTATCGATAGTTGTGGTGACTGAATTCTGTCCAACTTGACCATTTCCAACAACTTAATTCACATGATTCGCTATTGGATCTTTCAGAAATCTTGAAGTAAAAAAGAAGAGATGACAATGTATAATTTTCCTAGAAAACTTACAGATGAAGCAGAAACTTTACACAACAGAGTTTTCGATTGAATAACTCAGTTGCTCTGATACCATACAGTTATTCTAGAGTTCTAGATGATGAATTCCTATAAATAAATGGAAACTTAAGAAGAGGAAGATGATCAATAGGCAGCTGAAACTAGAAGAGAAGAATAGAGAAGAAGAAGTGAGAGTTCTTCAATATTGAGTAGAGAATCTCCTAGTCTACAATATTAACTCTTGAAGCATATATATATGAATGTAACCTCTATTTATAGCTGTAAATCTAACCCCTAAGGCTTAAGCAATCCGTTAGTCTCTAACAGCAAGTTAAATGCTATTAACAGCTTTCTAACTAACTTAACTACATTTAACTAATTACTTATAGAATCATCACTAACTTTAACCAACTTCCTAATCCTTAACTACCTTCTTTAACACCTGCCCTCTAAGAAAAAAATTATGTTAATTATTGTCATCTTATCCTCTAAAATGTGTATGTCATGAAGATTTTTATCGATTCCTATGGCCTTCTAAATTGTAATAGGACGATATGTTATTAAAATAATTTGTGCACAAAATTACTGAATTCTCTTGGCCAACTGGCTGAACTTGCAGGATTTATTTAAGATAATAAAATCTATATATCGTAAAAACCAAAGTCACTAGTTTAAAATAAGATTCAACTATATGTAATAGGAGGATACGTACTAGTTACTACCCGATATTTCAGAAGGAATATGAACGTTATATTTAGAAGTGAATTCAAGATTTTAAGAGGATAAATGTACTGTTATGAATAGAGGGATTTAAAATATAAGTTTGACCAGTTTAATATTTAAATTTTTATTATTGAACTCATTAAACTTTTA
>JACEIK010002163.1:125790-147355 GCA_018107945.1 Datura stramonium | reverse complement strand
CATATATAGATATCTTTTGTATTGATGGTATTGGGATCGATTGAACCATTCATCGTATGCTATATCATCCATTATTACGAGTTTTAATGTACACATTTGATTTAAATATATAAAATTTCATGATAATAAAAGAAAAATAGAAATTTCAATGAGCTAAACTTGAAATTTTTGAATGATTAACCCAAATAAATAAATTAAAAAATAATTAATTAATACGCAAAAAATTGCTACAAATAATCACTAAAAGAGGTGTTACCTAATTTTAAAAAAGAAAAAAGTAAGATAAATATAAGATTAGAATTTCTATTTAAGAAATGCACTCAATCATTATTGCATATATAATATTTTAACTTTGGGTTCACACATTTATATTTAAGTATTTTTAAAAAAATATATGACCCATATGGAGACACATTATGAGAAATACAAGGAGTAATAGGGATGTTCCCATGAATGAGAGCTACCTCTAGTGTTTGATAATTCAAATGAGACTGCGATGTAGTAAGAGATATTTTTCATTTATCATTAGATTATATTACAATTTACAGTACCAAGTTACAATATAACCAAAGAAAAAAGGGAAACAAGAATTAAAGGATCTGACAAGATGTCAATAAGGGGGAAAAAATGAAAATAAACCGTCTAATGTTTGAGGAGAATTTCGTTGATCAATTTGTTTATGTTCACAGAAGATGATCCTATTGGTTTTTCAACAGCTTCTTTAGCTAATTTCTTCCATTCCATTGCTTTTTTCTTCATCTCTTTGCCCTTCTCGCCAACCATTAACTCTCTCACAAGATTTTTAACTTCGTCCCTTTTTACATTACTGTTAATCTCCATTCCAATTCTCCATTGGGTGCCTTTGAACCAACAATTAGTCTGTTGTTCTGCGAAAAAGGGCCAACAAATCATTGGCACACCACTACCAATACTTTCAAGGGTCGAATTCCATCCACTATGAGTCAAGAATCCTCCAACAGCAGGATGACTAAGGACTTGTTCTTGCAGGCACCAACTTGTCAACATCCCTCTTTCTTTAGTTTGTTCCACAAATTCAGATGGAAGAATTGCTTTGTCCCCTGATACAATATCAGGCCTTATTATCCACAAAAAATCCATCTGACTATTGGCAAGTCCCCAGGCGAATTCAATAAGTTGGTTCACAGTCATAACAGTAATGCTCCCAAAATTAACATAAACAACAGAGTTTGGTTTCTTGGAATCAAGCCATTCTAGACACTTTGGATCTTCTTTCCAAAGATTGGATCCCAAGCACTCCAAATTCTTGTCCTCGAAGTGTTTTACAAGAAAATGCAAGGGACCAATCGTGTAGATCGGAGGTAAAAGGGCCTGAAGTGATTCAAGAACTTCCTTCTCTAATGAATCAAATGTATTAATTATAATAGCAGAAGAAAATTTGCTTCTATCTGTTTCTTGGATGAGGAACTTGAACATGAATTCATCTGGATTTGTACTTCTCAAGAAACTTGGTAAATCCCTCAAACGTATACCTTTCATGCCTGGTATCCAATCCAAAGCCATCTCCAAATACCCATTTGTTAAGTCAGTTGCATCTATAATTTCTCAAAAAACATAAAAGAACAAAGGTTAGAACACAGACATATAAATAGTACAAATTAAACAAAAACTATACCTTTAAGTGGAAAATATCCTTTTTCAGAAAGATCACGATACTGCATATAACCTAATAAACCACAAGCACTTGGGGTCCAAAAGAAAACTTCCGGGATGCCCAAATCTTGAGCAGCAGCTAGAGAGAAGCTCATACATCCATCAGAAATGATACATGAGACGGGTGGCACGTTGGATGAAGAAGTATTATTGAGCTTTGCAAGCAATTCCTTGAAAGGACCTAAGCAAGTATTCGTCGTGGATTCAACCAAAGAAGGAATATCTTGAGTTGAATCGGCGTCAGACGGTGGGAGGCCATCAGGGATGGTTTCGAAACGAAACGTTGGCAAGCCCTTGAGGGAATCAGGACCACGAGACTTAAGGAGACGCCTATGATTGTATTCAGTATTGACAAAAGTGATGTGAAAGCCTTTATGGTTGAGGATTTTGGCTAAGTTCAACATTGGCGTAACGTGGCCTTGGGCAGGATATGGTAAGCAAACTGCATGAGGCTTGTCATGTTCATTACTACTTCTAATGGAATCCATTTCTAATTTCTCTTAGCTTATGATTTGTCTTACTAAATGAGAAAGAATATTGATCTCTGATTTTGCTAGTTGAAGAATGTGCAGATATTTATAGAGAAAATAGTGAGATGAAACTTGTAGGATTTAAAGTTAAAAGATTAAGAAAATGGAGCAAGAAATAGAGTTGTTCTTTGTTTTTCCTCTGTGGTTCTGATAATTATCATAATTTTTGCCCTCTAAAATGTGTATGCCTTGAAGGTCTTTGTCGACTCCTAAACTATGATAGGACGATGCTTACTAAAATAATTTGTGCAAAAGATTTCTTGACTCTCTTGGCCGGCTGACTTGAACTTGCTATATTGATGTAAGAGAATTTTGTATTTCGTCTCTAGTTTTGTCTCTAGTTTGGAAATATAGCAATAGTTTATGTATTTATGAAACGTAATAAAAATTTATTTTAAAATATAACGAATACATAATATTCTTGCAAGAAACAAAATATAACGAATACATAGTATTCTTGCAAGAAACAAAATATATTATATTCACGTGCATATAATACTTCTCTCTAACTAAAATTCGTGCATTTCAATCCACTTTAATTTACCATCATTACTTCAAAGCCATCACACATACATTTTACATACATATAACATATATTTATATGGCACCGTCACTGTATGTCACTTGTATTTTATTAGTTATAGAAAATATACATTTTATATACATACAACAAATACACTTTAGTTATATATTGCCAGAATTGGTAGAAAGGCATCAATCGCAAACAGATCTGCGCAGAGAAGAGGAGGAATCGGTGCGCAACTCACATCTATATCTCTATTACATTTTTTTCTACTCTTTTGATCACCAGTTCAATCATTGCTTTCTACAGCCTAAAACATTCAAAACAGCCACCGTCCTCCTTGTTTCCTCCATCAAATCCCACCAGAGAAAGTATTTTGGGACGGAGGGAGTAACAATATAACACAACCAGTATTTTCCTTTTTCACACCAAGTCATGGTTATTAACAAGACTAGTATTATTATTATTTTTAAATTAAAAGAAAAACATCAATTGAATCAAGTAAAGAATCCAATGCAAATAAAAACTATCAATTGAACGAAAGTGAAGAATTCAATGCAAACACAAGCCTTAAAAATATTATTCTCTTCTTCTCAATTTTTATATGATATAGTTTATATTTTAAAAGTCAAATTTCTTTATTTTGAATTTTAACCGTGCGTTCAAACATAAATTATATAACTAGTATATGAGTTATTAGAAGAAGCAATTTTTTTTAAAGACTATTAATAATTTAGTAGCTCAAAAAGCTAGAAAAGTTAGACATAAAAAAAATATATATATTTAACTTTAGACCATTAATTTTATCGAGCAACTCTTAAAAATTTTGAGGTGAATTAGGTATTATAAATTAAATCAAATTTTTATAGGGGACGGTGATCCGTATCTTTTTTATCTTGTTTAGACAGTGATTTGTTTGATTCTTTAATCTAAATAAATATTAGTAGAATCCCATCTTAATCCTGGAAATGTTACTTAATATTTCCCTGTCATAATGAGCAATTAAAATTTGGATAAGTAAATATTTTAATTTTGAAATCGCACATCTAAATATTTGAATTTAATTTCAATTAGCAATTAAATATTTTAATTCATATTTATTGTGTGTCACTGAAAATGAATTGAAGTATCTAAATATGCATACTTAAATTTAAAGTATGTATTTATCCGTTAAAATTAAATTTAAATATATATTCATATATTATACCTATCAAAATTCAGATCCGCGGCAATATAGTTATACAAGCTTTAATAGTGCTTAATCTATATCATCCACTTGATTTATTTGTCTGAAATAACATTTTAGAATATTGAAATCACAATTAATTGTCCACGGCTTGTCTTAGTTCCTCATTTTCTTCAGAAGTCTCCACAAAATTACATTCAACCCATTAAATATAAAATCTATCAAAATTTTATTCAAATTTATTTTCCAAACACAATTTAATATCAAAACAAAGATGTAAATAAGACAGAGCAGGACAGGACAAAGCGAGTCTTCACCAATTAGGATTTATTGTCCCGTTTAACATTTTCTTAGAGCTTGCCTCTACCTCATCCCGTCTTGCCCTGTTTATGTTTCCTTTTATGTTTTCTCATTTTTTTAGCGGTACTATTCTATTTATTTTTTATTAACTTTTTTTTTTTGTTGAACTTTATGATATTAGAAGTATCAAGTAATACAATATAACCAAAATTAACCACATTCAGAAAATGAGATTTCTTTTTTTTTATATAATATTAATAAAAGAAAATAAAATTTGCAAATCTCTTACGTGTAAAAATGAAAAACTCATATGTAAAAATCTGAATATCTTATAAAAACTAATTATAAAACTAATTATAAAATGCTAGAAAATCATTTCTAAAGTTCACAAAAAAAAAATTATTCCTTCCGACGACGAAAGCTTACTATTCATATGTATTTTCTCTAATACACCTAAAATTTTCTAAAAGACCTATAAGTAGCTTTACTATTTGAATAACTGTAGTCGATTTATTCGTCTAACAACTAATAGTAAGTTGTTTGATTCAAAATTCAATTTAAAATTTCTCTAAATATTTATTTAAAAATAATTAAAAAAGTGCAAATCTTGAAAATGCTGTGCACTATATTAATATTAATCTTTTTTAATGAACTATAAAACATTGAATATAATGACAAATAATTACTATTTAGATCAAGAATGGAAAATTATTAAATAATTATAATTTCACATCTAACTAATAAATAGTTTATGAGAAAAAATTAAGTTAAAATAACAAGATTCAAAATTAAAATCAAAATCATGTCTTAAAATTTTAAAACTTCAAAAATAAAAAAAATAAAAAATTTGTTTTTAAATTTTATAATTTTCAAAACTTTAAATATCATATCAGTTATTAATTATATTTATAGTGGAGATTATTATTTTTTGTTTGAAATATATACCAATAAAATAGTTTACAAAATAATTAGACTTTGAGTATGTAAGTATATTATGAAAATAGAAAAATATTTTATAAAAAAATTAGTTGTTGTCGTAAAATTTAATACTAATGCTAATAATATAAATAATGAGATATATTAAGATATTTTTTAAAGTTTGAGCTCTAAAATAAGCCTAAGGATCGAGTTTGGCAACTTCAAAAAAAAAAAAAAAAGAGATGTATGAATTCTAATTATAAAATATACTTACTTAAAAATTTAAATTACTGAAAAATATGTTATAACAATACTATAGATGGTCATTTTTTATATTTTGAAAATATATTTAATAATTTAATTTATTTCTAGCTATTGATTTAAGATTAAAGGGGTTTACTGTGCCATTCAAAATATGAAGGGGGCATTATATTCAAACTCAAAATGTTTGACGAAGCAAAATGGACTTTTACTCAATTATTAACTAGGGAAAAGATCCGCGCTACTCTTTTAACTTTGTGAATTTTAGAGCTGATAAATCACTAAAATAGTGGCTCACATACTTCTTTGACGTTAATTATATAAATAGCTTGATATATTTTTTGATCAACGAAAGTAAAAAAGTTGGTTTAAAGTTTTTCATTATTATTAAAATAAAAGTCACATGTAGGTATATTTGATCTTTCTCAAAGTTCGAGGTAATTTGATTTCTTCGCAAAGTTCATGAGTATATTTAATCAATATTCTCACACATGAAATTTTTTATCTTCTTTAATTCATCAGCTAATTTAAATTTATTTTCATGATAGTCAAATTTATTTTTACACAACTTCTTGTTAAGTCTATCATAAATGCTCTGTAAAAATAAAATCTATGCAGATAAAGAGAATAAATTGCAATTTGGTCATAATTTTTTATAGATTAATAAAAATTTCGTATGAGAGGGCATACTGAATTTAAATTAACCTCTTGAATTTCATCATTATCAAACAAAGCTTATGTCCGTCGTTAATAAATCAATATAAAAAATTTCTTTCTTCTTTTTTTCTTCAATGATGTAAGTCCTGCGCACCAACAAAATGACTAATTTAAAACCCATAAAAGTATGTAATGCAATTGAAGAAAATCTTCTGGATGACGAAGAAATTGTAAATCTCTGCTGCGTGAATTTATTAACTTATCATTATCCAGGTTTTAAAATTTTTATTTTATTTTCTGCTTTTATTCTTTAATGTAAGAATATGAGAAATAAAAAGAAGTGTGAATAGAGAGAGAAGAAGCAAAAAGAAATTAAAAATTAATGAACAAATTTTAAATTATAGCTATTATGACAGTGAGATAGTGCTACACGGTGTCCTGCAAAAGGCAAGAAACAGATTTGTAGTTGTCCCCTAAATTTACTTACAACAGGGATATTTTTATTCGAATTGTATAATAGAAGTTAAATATAAATTTTTTTTCCAAAGTAAAGCTGTTGAATTAGAAAAGGCAAATATATATATATATGTGTGTGATGAGAAGGATTAAATACACGGAAAAAGGTCAATTTAAGCCATATTAAATAATAAAGAAAAGAACAAGAATATCATAGGTGTTACAGGCTTGCAGGTGTTTTATTTCTCTTGATTTATCAAATACAACGGCGAGTAACCCCTATTTATGCGATAATTTCTCCTACCTTCTCCAAAACATTGACTTTCACTATAATATAAACACACGTATCCACTACAATACAAATACCTTTATGCATTCACTATAATACAAATAAATATGTTTATAACACTCCCCTTGAATGTCTATTTGATAGATAACGTGTCTTCGTTAAAACCTTACTAGAAAAAAACTAAAGGGGAAAAATCTAGCGTAAGAAAAAGAAGACACATATCTAATAATACGCATTATGGCCGCCTCATTAAAAACCTATAAGGAAACCTGGGACAAAACCTCGTAAGGAAAAAAAAGAGTACAACGCGTACACTCTACCCACAATATCCTTGAATCTTGCATCCCGATCTTTCGCACCATCTTCTTGAAAGTTGCAAGGCCAGGAGATTTGGTGAATAAAACCACATCATTACCTCTGAACGAATCAAGGCACATTGATATCACCATTTTTCGAGCCTGGGCGTGTGTAGAAAAACTTTGGCGAGATGTGTTTCGCTCTATCTCCTTTATGAATCCTCCCTTAGTTGTGCTATGCATAAAAAAGACATTCTTCATACAAAATCAGGTACTTTGTCACGCTTAAACCACATTTTCTCTAATGAGATTATCATGGACCCCAACCACACACATTCTCGCTTGCTTCATGAATAGCTATTATCTCAAAGATGATTTGACGAAGTAGCTACGAGAGACTCGCTTTGTAGACTTCCAAGATATTGCGCATCTCCACATATGAACACGTAGCGAGTTTGAGATCGAGTTTTGTGTGGGCTCGATAAATACCAAAGACGGCGAGATAGCCAACAAGATCGGATCGCAATTATTAGAATAAAATAAGCCCATACATATCCGTAGTCCCTTTTAGATACCGCATTATGTGTTTTATCCCATTACAATGCCTCCTAGTAGGAGCGTAATCCATACCTTGCTAATAAATTAACCGGAAAAGGCTAGTATCGTGCCTCAGAGTGTTAGCAAGATACACAAGGCACCAATTGCACTAAGATATGGTACTTCGTGTGACTGTAAGAATTTCTTCATTCCTTTCGAGGCCTGGAATGATCCTTATTCACATCAAGTGATCGAACACCTTAGGAGTACTTAATGGATGCGCGCCATCCATATAAAATCTTTTTCAACACCTTTTTCGTATAGCAGATTGGAACAAAGACACAATTTTTCAAATGCTCAATTTGGTACTCAAGACATAATTTTGTCTTTCCAAGGTCTTTCATCTCAAATTCTTCTTTAAATAATCAATCATGATTTTCAAGCTCTATTGGAGTTCCAATAAGGTTTATGTCATCTACATAAACAACAAGTATGACAAACTCCGATGTTGTTTTCTTATTTGATTTTCATATAGGAAGTATGAACAAGTTTATAATTGTAAAATGCTTCAGAATTTCGATTCCTTCATGATTTTCATATTTTGTCAAGTGATAACATTCATTAGTATTTAAATGCGTGACATCTCTAGTAACTGACTACAGTCCAATAAGCTTCTACGCTTATCAGCATCACTAATTTGATAATTATTTCTACATCAACATACTTTACTGATGTAGAATTCGTATCCTCACAATTTTTACAATATTGGCATATTAATCAGGACAAATGTGATCGTTGAGATCATTTTGATATTAGTTCCAATGCGACATAACTTATTGAGATCTCTTCATTTTTCAGCATTTTGTGTACCTGACCTTTGCCAAGGTTTTACGAAGTGTTATGTCGTGTGCTTTCAAAGCACTGTCATTATTATGACCATCTTAATCATTTCGTCTTCCTGGGCCTCTATATTGGAACCGTTTGGTCTATCACGCTTCAGCGCCCCATGTAATTGTCCTTCAAGTGACCTTTTCTTACTGAGCATTTGCACCGAATTATAAAAATAAAGTTAGCAAATATATCTAACAATTGATTTGCAATATTTTGCAAGTGAATAATCTTTTGTACTTCTTGCTCACAAATAGAAACACGTGGATCAAGATTTAAACAGTTGATGGATTTTTCCACAAATTTCTTTTCGATTTCACAATTTTCTCCCCTAATTTTGAAAATTGTCTCATCAAACCGAAATCTCGCAAATCGAGCGCATATCTCCAGCTAATGGTTCAAGGTAGCTAATAATGGAGTGGCGATTCAAACCCAACATAAATTCCTAACCTTCTTTCGGGACCCATTTTTAAAGGGACAAAGTGGGTATGCCACAGCACATATACAAAGACATCCACAAATTCTCATATGAGAAATATTAGGTTCTTGACCCAAAATCAATCAGAATCTGAGAAAAATTATGATTATTTGGTTCTGGCTCGAGACGAACAAGTGTTGTAGTACGTAATCGCACACCTCAAACGTGTTTGGCAAAATTTAGTTTTCATGAGCAAATGGCCTTGCTATCAATCGGCAGACGCTTAATTAGCGACTTAAGAAGGCCATTTTCGAGGTGAACACGAGCTACGGATGTTCAATTTTATCCCAATTGATAAGCAATAACCATTAAACGCTGACGAAACTCGCAAGATTATCGCCGCCGAATTGACTTAATTTTGATTATCAGAAATTGTGCCCGTAACGTATTTATTTGTGCCAATAATTTTGCAAACGCCGATTGCGACGACAATAGGCACACACGAGACCATCTGTGGTGAAGCACTATTAGACCATGAAGATCTAAACGACCCACTGTGAGGGTGGATAGGTCCATGCATATCCCCATGATGCATTCCAAGAACGCAGGGGACTCAATCTCAACCTTCGTTGGTGATGGTCTCACACTTAACTTGCTCGATAACAAGCAATTACAAGAAAATTCACCATTTGAGCAATCTTCAAGTTCTTTAATCGACGCCCATTTGAATTTTCTATAATTTGCCTCATCATTATGATCCAGGATGCCCCAGACGATCATGCCAAAGTACAAAAGTATCGAATTAGTAAACTGGGTTTACTATGCGTAATGTGCCTCAAACGCACTAATCTTTGTCCAATACAAGCGAAGATAAAGCAGAACTTGTTGGCTTCGATGCATTCAAGTGTTGCTATGTTAAATAAACATATCTCATATCAAATTTATTTGGGAGTTTTATTTCATAACCAGTACGATTTAGCATAATTGGAGGCATACAATTTTTGCTAAACCAACATATATATGAATCAGCATTATCAACATGATTTTATAATTTGGGACTATGCTCTTAATTTATTAATTCGGAAAGCAGCAACCTTACAAAAATCAATTGCAAGTTGATACTAAAACACACGTGACCATTCCATGATGCATCTATTAGCAAATCCGCTCACATGGTAGGTGAATGGACCCATATTCACCTTTTTATAAGTTCCAAATTTCAGGGAATCTAATTCCACCCAATACAAGCATTATTCTATCACTGAGAACAAGCAACACAAGAGAATTCTTGAAGAATCTTTTATTTCTTCAACATATAGCTGCACGGAATTTTCACTATTTTTGCATCACATTTGAACCGATGGCCAAATCAGCTTATGCCAACTTATTTCAGTAAACTTCTAGTTTACTTTCATATGTGATTTCATTATCATACCCATAATTATATGTACTACAAATAAAAAGAACTACGGTAGTCTTTTACATAAATATTTTATAACCCCTTCAATCTAGAGTAGCGTGAAGACATTAGATCTTTCATAATTTATAGTCTCATTTTTTTTCAATGTCCTCAAAACTTATAAGTTTCCTTTTCGAGACTAACTACAACAATTTCAATCCTTCAGGTAGTAATACATTACTCTTTTCAGCTTTCAATTAATTTTTGTATACTACCACATATTCAATCATATCAACATCATTTATAATTTCTCCACATAGTTTCAACTTAAACAATTCTTGAATGTCACTTAGCCATACTCATGAAACGTGACTTATATTCGATGAATCCAATCATATCGTGCCTTGGGTGGATGACCATCTTCAAAGCGCCATATCTTTCTTTCAGCTATTCCACAAAAATAAGGGATCCTAATCGCGCATATTCACTTTCGCACTCAATATGATGACGCAAGAATATCATAGCCTTAGCACGATATTGATTTGATGCTTTGTTTTCATTTTTAATGGTGTCTCCAAGACCCATTACATCCTTATGGATTTTTGATGCTTTGTTGTCACTTTTAATGGTGTCTCCAAGACCCATTGCATCCATATGGATTTTTGATGTTTTGCTTTCACTTTTAATGGTGCCTCCAAGACCCATTGGTATCCATATGGATTTCAGCATCCAACACCAATGAAAGGTAGTTCTTGCCCGAACTTTGAATGGCAACGAAATCAAATTTCGTAAGATTAGCCATATTAAAAGAAAGAAAAATAATACCTTGGCCTCGCATCTTTAGTGAGCGCCAGCGCAGTCTCGTGCCGATAACGTGTTACGAAATAATAAAGAAAGAACAAGAATATGTAGAGAAAGAGAGAAGGAGAGTGGTAAGTTTATTTCTCTTGATGATTAAATACAATTAAGGAGAACCCCATTTTATAGGGATAATTTCTCCTAACTTTTCTCCAAAACATGGGATTTCACTATAATATAAAGCCGATACGTATACACTACAATACAAATACCTTTTATGTACATTCACTATAATACAAATTATGTTTATAACAAATTTTCATTTTAAAAATCGCCAACTTACCCTTCGTTACTATCGATCATATTTATCCTTATCATTACATAAAGTTTTCATATATATCCTTCATTTACCGTAAAAGTCCAAATCAACACAAATAACTCATTTTTAAAAATAAAACTCATATCCTAATCTAACTCGCCCGCCTCAACCCGTTTGGACATGAGAATCTCGACCATGAAATTCTTGCCGCCGCTAACTTAATGTTATGATAACCATTGGGTGTACCATAAGATGATAGTTTTGAGCAATAGCTTCTTCCTCCTCATCTTCATCAAAACCAAATAATCTATTTTTGTATCTAATACTGCCTCATATAATAATTTAGTCATACTACCCTTTAAATTGCAATTGATTTTTCAATGTCATATTTTTCACCAATAATCTCTCTTTTTTTTCACCCCTAAAAAGAAGAAGGGACATCAACAAAATTGACATCTAGACCAAAACATTTAATATGGGGCTGGTCATAAAAATATCAATTAAGAATCAGAAGCACAATTAGAAAGGTTCTGAATACAACAAATAGTAATCTATTTACCTGAGTTTCACGGATTTTCTGCTAAAATTAAAGACCTGAAAAGGTGATCAACTCAGACAAGCATGTTAGGTCATGTTCTTTCAACGATTTCATAAATTTTTTTCTTTTCACCATATATAAATCATTTTTAGAAAAAAAACATTCATTACCACCTAGCAGCCATCACACCTTCATCACCACACTGCCACCATCGAATCACCCCTGCCCTCTAAAATTAATTCTACCAAAAAATCAGATTCACTCACCCCAAACCTATATCCACAAAACTTTAAAAAAGAAAGTAGGATCTAAAAGAGAAAAAGAAAAAAAGAGTAAAATATCTGTGAGAAAGATTATATACTCTTTATAGTATATAAACAATATATATCAATTATGCACTTTATATACCTTTTATAAGTTGTATATGCAAATGCATGTATGCGTTGTTCATTGTATATACAATTTTATATATAGAGTGTATACAAGCGAATGTTTATAAATAGTGTATAGGCATTATATAGAGTAGATATACTTTTGGCATATAATACATATATATATTTTTATCAGTGGATACTGTATTTTCTATAATTCTTCTTAACACTAAGAACTTTAAACGCATATATGACTAAGTTAATATCAAGGAAGGTACTTAAACTCGGGATGGTTATATGAGGTGATAGCTGGGCCTCGAGTTTGAAATGGCCAAATGTGTATAAGCATAAGTTGAAATCTAAAGGATGAAGGTTTGAAAATGGGGTAAAATAATCGGTTGCTTGTCTAACTTATTTAAGTTTCTAAAAGAGTGACATGTAGGTGCATCACCTACTTACGCTAGATGAATCAAGTTATGAGGGCCGATTCGGGATAGCATCTACATGGCTATTGGACCCAATGATGGTCCAAATGAAACTTAAAGTTGACCAAACAAATCAACTAAATCTGGCAAAACAAGTACAAAAGTAGCCACCAATATTGACCAAATTATGGCCCAAACTAAGGACAAAATCAGCCATAAAACTTAACTCATTTGAGGCCCAAACAAAAAGTAGATATTGGCCCAAACTTTTGATCCATTTTGGCTCAAAAATTAGGTCCAAAACCAGTCCAAAAGTTAGGACAAAGGGGATCCATATAAGACCATATGTTTGATCAAATTACAATACAATACTTGGCCAAAAACTGAAAATTTCTCCAAATTCTCTCCTTTCTCTTCTCCTAGAACAGTCGCCTTTGGCCCTTAGGGTTCTTGAAAATTCCATCTTTTCCTAAAGCTTAAGGTGAGTAAAACTTTCATAATTTTGGTGTTAATATTTTATATATAGCTATAAAATCATGTGATAAGAAGCGATAAAAAAATGACGGCCCTTTCCCACAAAATTAGGATGCCCAAAACATTGTATTGTTCAACACTGAAGAGATTTCTGCTTCTTTTTTGTGTATGTGTGAAGGATACTAAACTCTTCAAGACTACAACAAAAAAGAAAATAAAAATATTCCTCCAAATATGGTAAGTACTGTGCCCATGTATATCTTTGTATAAGTCCGGCGGTAAATCTTGTCAGACATTGTTAAAACTCACACAACAACGATCAAAAATCATGAGTTTAATGTGTTGCTATTGCATTTTGGGTATGATGCGTATTTGGGTATGATGCGTTGTGTAGGGGCTGTTTTGTGTATTTTATATGGTTAGAGATAGTAGGTTGGGGTGTGTATGTGTATGTGCTGTATTAAAATGGAAAAGAAAGGTGTGTTGATACAACATCGAATTAATGTTAATACATATAATCTGCTCAAAATTTGTGTAGCTATTATTTTAGTGAAGTTTAAGAAAAATATTATCTTATTATGAACTTAAGTTGTAGATTAACTTAAAAGACAAGTTATGTTAGGCATAATCGTAATGAGGTATGTTTAGGCTTCTCTATTCTTTATCGGTATGAATCTAAAAACAGAAGGTATGTTTAGACTTCTCTATTTCTGATCGGCATGAATCTAGAAACAGAACTATTAATTTCCAAAAAAAGAAATTTAAGCGTCGTATTGTAAGGAACCTGTTTTGGTGTCTAAACGAATCATAGAGGACCTGGTGTTATGTTATGATTAACCAAGTCACTTTTGTATAAGAAATCTGATTGTTTGAAAGCAAAATGGAAGTTATTATTTTGCCGAGTTTTCAATTTCATTGTAAATCCTAATAAGGCTTTAGAAATTATAAAAGAAGAAGTTTGGTGAGTCAAATCCTTATTTATATCATTTATTAAGTTGAGTCTTAAAGAGTATTTTGGAATATCTAAAATCCTTTTGTGGAATTACGTGTATTCTATATTTATTTATGTTATCAATGTCAATTTTTAAATTCGAGCCTAAAAAAGTTAGTTAAAAAAAGTCTTAACAACTAACAGAAGTAACTTTAGAAGTCAATCTCACTAGTACACTTATTATGCATGAGTTGCGTGTGTTAATGTGCGTCGAGGCACTACTGTTAATTGAGGCTGTGTATTATATACATAGTGTGCGCTGAGCCGCTGCTACCATTTTGAGACTATATATATACATAGTGTGCACGAGGCGTTGTTGCCCCTATTGTGACTAATATTATATATAGTGTGTGCCAAGGTGCTATGGCTACTCAACATGTTTTATAAAACGTGTGTTACATTCTGAGTTAAGGTGTGTGTTGTGTTCTAAAAAGAATAAAGAAGATAGAAGCTTTAAGGGAATTAGATCCGCGAAACATAAGAAAACGCCTATAATTGTATCCAATATTAACAAAAGTGACGTGCACGTGAAATCTTTTGTCATTGAGGATTTTGGCTAATTTGAATATTGAGTTAACGTGGCCTTAGACAGAGTATGGTGAGCAAACTGCATGAGTCTCGTCAAATTCTTCACGAGTACTTCTAATGGAACTCATATTATAAAATTCTTTTACCTTATGGTTTGTCTCAAAGAGTAAAAGGGAAAGATTGGTCTGATTTTGGCTAGTTGAAAGAGGTGCAAGTATTTAGACAATATTAAAGGGAAAAAAAGTAGGAATTTGGAAGTTGGAAATTAAAAAAATCAACCAAGAAAGTTGAAAATTGGAGATCAGTCAAAAGTTGAATTCCGTCGGTAACAATAAGCTTTTAATTAATTTTAAAAAAAAAATCAAATACGACACATGGACAGTAAAGTTGTTCTTTGTTTTTAACGAGCAAATAAGAGCTTTTGCCCTTCTACAATTTGAACAAAAGAAAATAATCTTTTTATCTCTTATGTAATCTCTTATTTGTAAAAATGAAGATTTCTAATAAAAAGGCCAACAAATATTTTTCTAAAAAAAAAATTATAAAGGACTAGAAAATCATTTAATTTCTCCCATTTTCCCTCTCCAGTTCCCTTTCTTAAATTTTTATTCATTATATTTTATTTGTCAATATTCCACCCACTTAAATAAAATGGAGATTTTCAAATGCAAAAAGAAACACTTATCATATCATGCCAATAATAGCATATGCAGCATAATCTTCTGTGTGAGATCTAAGAAGAGTGGTGCAAACGCAACCTTGTCTTTATTTTGAGAAGATAAAGAGACAACTTTCAGTAAACCAATGTGAAAAAAATAATGCTAATTATCGTAATTATTTTCCTCTAAAATATATATGACAGGACGGTGATTATTAAAATAATTTCGTGCAAAATTTTTATTTAATTACCCAATATATACTATATATAATACTTATAAACTTAGGTTCTTTCCACAATGCAGCACATGCAAGCAAAATTGAATTCAGGAATATGTGGAAAGTATTATACAGATCCAACTATATATCATGGTTCATGTGACCTCGAACGAGGGATGAGGATATTATTTTTTCACACTAATTAAAAACACTAAACTTTTATTAAAAGAAAACATAAATTAGAGAATCCAATGAGAATAAAAATCATCAATTTAATTAAGTGAAGAAGTCAATGCAAACACAAGCCCTAAATAATAATATTTTCAAAAACGAACAAGGAGGTGTAGGTAAATTAGTTACTGTTCAAATTTATTAATTAGGGAGATCGATGATGATCCGGTATCTCTTTCTTCATGAAATTATCGGTATATATAATAGCTTACTGAACTCTATCTATACAAGTAAAAACATTTAGGAGTTGAATTTTTCACAAGAACATAATTATGTTTTAAATTATATTGAGAAGTAAGAGAAAAAGAGAATAATTTCGTTAAAATGTTTTTGGAGGAGATACATATTTATAATACCTTTAAAAGTCACTAGCTAAACCTTTGCATATACATGGTTTTCGTGGAACACAAAGTTCTACATGTGTGTCATTACAAAATTCACAACTAGCATAGCACACATATTAATAATTTTGCATATAATCTTAGATTTAAATGCTCACTATATTCTTAATCATTGTTTAAGTAAATTTTGAAGGTAAATTAACCCAATCAATTTAAGCTTTTAATTCTCTCTAGGATTAATTTTTATGTTAAATGTCTATATATAGTTGCGTTAGTAGACTCGAGATGGATTGAATTTTAGGACAAAGAAGTAGAAGCAAATATTGATCCTCTACTTGACCATTTATTAGATGAAACTATTTATTAAAGAAAATGCAACAGAACTTGGGATTTTAGGTTGTTTACTTGTTATTTTTCATATTTGGGTATTAAAAAATATCATGTGATATTTTGATGAGATTTTTCCTGACAACATGAAATTCACTTGTCTTGGAATAATAAATTAATAATAACAATGACAATTGGACACACAAGCACAACTAAATTAAATGGAGTTTGAACAATTAGGTAGGTCTTGAACCACAATATTCGTCATTATTCAACTTTAATCAAAGGATGTGCCAAGAACTCAGTATAGGAAATTAAAATATGAAAAAATAACCACCTAGTGTTTGAAGAGAATTTCGTTGATTAATTTGTCTATGTTCATATAAGATGATCCTGTTGGTCTTTTAGCAGCATCTTCGGCTAGTTTTTTCCACTCCGTTGCCTTTTTCTTCATCTCTTTGCCTTTCTCTCCGACCATCAACTCTCTCACAAGACTTTCAACTTCATCTCTTTTTACATTATTGTCAATTTCCATTCCAATTTTCCAATGGGTGCATTTGAACCAACAGTTAGTCTGTTGTTCCGCGAAAAATGGCCAGCAGATCATTGGCACCCCATTGCCAATACTTTCAAGGGTCGAATTCCATCCACTGTGAGTCAAGAAACCTCCAATAGCAGGGTGACTAAGGACTTGTTCTTGCGGGCACCAACTTGACAACATCCCTCTTTCTTTAGTTTCTTCCACAAATTCGGATGGAAGTATTGCTTGCTCTCCTGATACAATATCAGGCCTTATGATCCACAAAAATTCCATCTGGCTATTGGCAAGTCCCCAGGCGAATTCAATAAGTTGGTTTGCAGTCATGACAGTTATGCTTCCAAAATTGACATAAACAACAGAATTTGGTTTCTTGGAATCAAGCCATTCTAGACATTTTAGATCCTCTTTCCAAAGATTGGATCCCAAGCACTCCAAATTCTTGTCCTCAATGTGTTTTACCAAAAAATGCAGGGGACCAATCGTGTAGATCGGAGGAAGAAGCGTCTGAAGTGATTCAAGAACTTCCTTCTCTAATGAGTCAAATGTATTGATTACAATAGCAGAAGCAAATCTGCTTCTATCTGTTTCTTGGATAAGAAACTTGAACAAATATTCATCTGGATTTGTACTTCTCAAGAAACTTGGTAAATCCCTCAGACGTATGCCATTCATTCCCGGTATCCAATCCAAAGTCGTCTCCAAATACCCATTTGTTAAGTCACTTGCATCTACAATTTCCCCAAGAACATAAGAGAACAAAGGTTATTAAACACACACATTTAAAAGTACAATTGAAATTGACCATTTTAAAACAGGATATACCTTTAAGTGGAAAATATCCTTTTTCAGCAAGGTCACGGTAATGCATGTAACCTAAAACACCACAAGCACTTGGGGTCCAAAAGAAAACATCAGGAATTCCCAAATCTTGAGCAGTAGCTAGAGTGAAGCTCATACAACCATCGGAAATAATGCACGAGACAGGTGGCACGTTAGATGAACAAGTATCATTGAGTTTTTCCAACAATTTCTTGAAAGGACCTAAACAAGTATTGGTGGTGGATTCACACAGAGAAGAAATATCTTGAGTTGAATCCGCATCACATGGTGGGAGGCCATCAGGAATAGTCTCGAATCGAAAAGATGGAAAGCCCTTGAGGGATTCAGGGCCGCGAGACTTAAGAAGACGCCTATGGTTGTATTCAGTATTGACAAAAGTGATGTGAAAGCCTTTGTGATTGAGGATTTTGGCTAACTTCAACATTGGGTTAATGTGACCTTGGGCAGGATATGGTATGCAAACTGCATGAGGTTTGTCGAGTTCATAATGATCAGTAGTTCTAATGGAACCCATTTTTCTAGAAATTTTTAGTTTATGGCTTGTCTCAAAGAGTACTAAAGGAGAAAGAATGGTCAGATATTGGGCTGGTTGAAGTTGTAGAGGTATTTGTAGAGAAAATAGTGAGATGATACTTGTAAGATATGAAAGTTAAATATTAAAAAATCAAGCAAGAAAGTTGGAAATGGGAGAACAACCAAAGTTGAATTCCAACACCTGAACAATAGAGTTATTTTTTCTTTTGCCTCTATGCCTTACAACTTTCTTAGACTTTCATTCATTACATTTTATTTGTTACTATTTCACCCACTTTCAGTAAATAGAGATTCTCAAATAAAATAAAATAAAAACAACACTTAATTAATCATACCGTGATCTCTTTAAAAAATTATTATGATTATTATTATAATTGTCGTTGCCCTCTATTATATGATACATCAGAGAGGTCTTTTATCGATTCCTATCAACTCCTAAATTATGATAGGATGAACAGTCATTAAATTAATGTATCCACAAAACTACTTGATTCTCTTGGTGGGTTGGATTGATCTTGATGCATTCATTTGAATGGATTATTTTTTATTGGTGCTTAAAATAATAAAATGTAGATCTTGGAACAAACAAAGTCACCAGCTTAAAATATGTTTCGTGATTATTTTTAATATATTATAATCATCACTTTTCAATAAGCTAATATTTATTGGGATCATTTGGTAGAAAGATATTAGAGAAAATAATGTATGTATTATTAAATTCTTGTATTAGTTATAAATTTTTACTTGGTAGTATCTTATGTATAATTAACATAACCCTTTTTTGTAAGCTTACCTGAAATCCTACTACTCTGTTGGATGGAGCCTGTTTCATCTGTAGTAGGTACAGAGTGGTCTAACACTCTGTCTTTTATACTTCATATTTATTTTATATAATATGCTTCCAACTCCAGCTTTAGAGAAGGAAGAGATTGATAATAAAAATATATATATTTATGGGACGTATGGAGTACTTTTCGGGGGGTTAATTATTCGGTTTCAGTGAAGATCGTAATAGGCTTTTGTTTATTGATTTGAAACTTGGCATCTTATGAGACAAATGCTGCAAAAAGATTTGTTATATAGGAAATGAAAGGTATTAAAAATATGGAGCGGAATAATATATACATAAGTGAGCACAAGTGGAAGATTCAATAATTATATAAGAGAAATTTATCAAATCAAAGAGAAAGGTAAAAGGTTTTATTTAATTATTCATAAATTCTTAAATTTTAATACAAAGAAATTTATAATATTAGAAAATCAAATTTGACTAGGATTAGAAAACCTATTGCTATATGATTTTGACAAATAAATATTAACTAGACATGAATTAAATAAACTATCAAATATTAAAAAATTTGATAATTTTAAATTACTAATTTTGATCTATTTCCAACGGGAAAAAAATAGGAAGTCAAGAAACATCATTGGAACAAAAGTTAAAATAAAAAAATAAAAAATAAAAAAGTAAAAATATAAGAAAGAAGAAGAAGAAATTTTACTAATAGCTGATTAACATCCAGTCTTGGGAGATCCGTTAGTCTTGATCTTATTTAGGTGGTGTTTTGTTTGTATTAATCTAAGAAAATTGTTAAAAAATTATTTAATTTTACCTCATACTTCACAAAAGTAATTTTATCAAAATTTAATTAAAGTTTTACCTAAAATGAGAGAGAAAATAAGAAAAATATCTCTTATGTTTAAGGGTAGGTATAAAATGGTCTCTTAAATATACTTTTTGAGTATTTTTGATCCACTATTTACTAAAAAATGAGTTCTTTTTATTTCATATATTTATCAAACTCTACCTAATAAATTTAATGAAAATTGAAAACAAGTAAAAATAAACAAACAAATAAATAAAATCTTTAAATCTATTTATCATAATGTAAAATATTTACATTTTCATTTACTTACCTTTTACCAATATACTATTTTGTTTATTAATTTTTAGACGTTTTTTCTTTTCTTTTTAACATAATTTTATTTTGTTCATAATATTTATACATTTATTAAGTAAATAAATATNATATAATAGTTTCTGTAAACATTAGTATCAACACATTGAGTATGCGACCGTAAATTATATTATTTTTAGTAAATAAAAGTTATAAAAAAAATTAAAATAAATAAAGTTATTTATTATTAAATTAAAAAATCTAAAAAGTTTTGGATGGGAGATTTTTTGGAGGGCCGAGGACAGAACTGAAAAAATTGTTAAAAATTAAAAATGATAGAATGCTGAAAATTTTATAAAATGTATACATAGTGTTTCACTTTTGATGTTTCAATTATTTCATACATAAATTAATTCTAACTAAACCTCATTTTTACTAGGATTTATATAATCGATACCTTTAAATTTGTGTCCAACGATAATAAAGAAAGGAAATACCTATTCTTTATTTTTATTGAGTTGTGATGGTGAATAGAATAAACAAAAGAGCGAAAAATAATAAAACATGTTTATAAAATTAATTAAACAAAATAGTATTAGTATGGAAAAATAAATTTAAGTATATAATTTTGCATTAGTGATAAATACGTAAAGGAATTGTTACAAAGATAAAAATAGCCAAAGTAAGTATGGTATCATATGTCATATGGAAGGTCAACATTATTAAGCGAAACTTGGGGAGATGTCTATAAAATTATTTTGAAAATAGCGTAAATTATATCTAAAAGTTACACCAAATCTTGCAATAAACTAAAAAAGTTAAAAGTGCAAAGAAAACGCATCTAAATGTGAGTTCATATTAAATATGTTTTTCATAGATCTATAAAATTAACTCAAGTATTTGATGGAGACTAAATGTGCTCACGTCTGGCAAGTTTAAAGTTTCAAAACTGTTCAAAAGTATATTTAAGGGACCATTTTGAACCTATATTCAAACATAATGGATCATTTTAGGTAGGATTTTAATTAAATTTTGTCAAAGTTACTTTTGTAAAAGATGAGGCAAAGTTAAATGATTTTTGTGTAACAAATTAAAGAAAAGTGACTTTTGAGTAATAAATATAAAGTTGAATGACCATCCGTGAAATTTACTCTCATATGCATCATCTATGTATGTGATTTAG
>JACEIK010002163.1:16158-80137 GCA_018107945.1 Datura stramonium | reverse complement strand
ATATGGTATTTGATATGATTTTAAAAATATTTTGATAATTGATACGGTATATTTATAAAAAAATATCAAAATACCAAATAGCATCGAAGTAAATTTATACATATATAATTCAGTATAAAATAGTTTTTGTACAAAACTAGTTATTGATTGCATATACATTCTAAATTGGACGACTCTTCAATTATCTGCATTTACTACAATATACAACATTCCTGCCTTTTTTTCATAATTGTGCATTGTCTAATAAGCCATCAATTTTATAATAGTTGTCACACATGACATACAAGCCCTACAAAAATGAAAATGATAGAATTAAGTTGGACAAAGAACCAGAAGGGCCAAAGGAACATACATGCTTGATTTCTAATCATTGATCCTTCTGATCTTTTATGCAATTTGTGTTTGATCCATTCACATAACTTGGAAGAAGGCCAGAGTTCTATATTGTTCTTTCGCCTGGTCGAAACTGGCAAGACAGCCCACTAAATTATTTACTTCTCTATGGTTATTTTCGTTATTCTTCCACAGGTTACATTGTAAGTGTATGATTGAACAGAATGAATGGAATAGTAAATCGATGATATCTTATTCAAATCACAATTTGGAATGTTGATTTGTTGTTTCTGAATTGAGATATGTTCGGTATGTGTGTTCTTAATGCGTCTGTCTTTAAAAAACGAGTAAAGTAAGAAAAAGAGGAAGCTTATAAGAGCATGAATTAAATATGACGCCTTATATTATCAAGAATCCAATCCTTTTACAAATGTATAGCTCCACTATTTATAGGCATCGGCGAGAATACACCGGTCGATGAAATGACATCATTTGGATTTTATAATACAACATCAAATAAAAACACTTCATTCATACAATTATGTTATTAAACGTGTCAGTTATAGATCCACCGTGATTCGCAAAATCTTGTACAATATTACTGTTTTGTATTTATCTTCTTCCTCTGTCCTCAACATAGGGCCACAATTCTGACTTCAAGCCATGCACTTTTATTTCCATGATAACATCAATTCTGACGATATAATAAAAATACCCGATTCCGGATACACATTGGCTCTTGATGCTGATAACTGTAATTCCTTACTTTAACTCTGAATAACTCACTACAACTTTTTTTGGGGGGTGGGATAAAAAATACCCGATTCCGATACACATTGGTTCTTGATGCTGATAACTGTAATTCCTTACTTTAACTCTGAATACCACTACAACTTTTTTTTTGGGGGGTGGGTGGGGTGGGGGTTCAGATCTGCGGTTACACATTTAGTGACTTTTTTTTTACCTGGTAAATACTAGGATGAGAGTTTGTTCTTTTTGTTTTCCCTTGTTTCGCTTGGGGGATTTATTTTAAAATAAAATATATTTCCAAGCAATTTTTTTTTTCTTCCCGTTTTGTCAAAGAGCTAAAACAGGAGAAGGAAGACGGTTTTTAGTTTTACATTACACTTTTTTTTTTCATGTGTATTTCAAAATGGTGGTTCGCCTATGCCTTCATTTGTTTAATAGCAAACATATTCTAAAATTTTAAGCAAGCAACGTGCTTAACATGTAGTATAAGATTAATAATAATATATATAATCTTATTATACGGTTACATTATTAATGAATATTAACTTAGCGTAGAGAACGCGCAATACGTATTAAATAACTTTGTCCAAGCGCATAGAAAAAAATAGTATTTTTATCACTGTTAATTCATATCTTATATATTTTCTTCGTTCTATTTTATTTGGCTCAGAGCACTGACACTCCTATTACGAAAGAATTTATTAGGTTTTATTTTGTTAAATTAATTTTATTAATTATTGTTTTGAAAACTTAAATGACTATTATTAGAAATCACTTTATAATATGGAAAGAATAAAATATGGTATATTTAAAAGTAATATATCAATTAGGGTTATATTAGTCAAATTACAAATCTTATTAATTATTTTTAAAAGAATGTGTAAATCTTATTATAAAAAAAAAACGAAGGGAGTACTTTATATAATCACTTAAAAATTAAGAATTTAAATTAAAACCAAATTATCTTATTAATTTCATAATAATAATTATCTTCACTATTAATAACAACACATATTACTTATATAAATGAATATATGCAAAACTAATATTCAAATCAGCTATCCAAATAAATAAAAAAATTATTCTCTTAATAAATTCATGACCAGTTGTCAGATAAAGAGAATACTCCATCCGTTTTAAAATAATGCGTTTATATAACTTTTGTAAGACATTAAATGACAAGCCAGATCAATTTTATTCTTATTTAAGCGAGAATTTCAGCATTAATAAGTGAAAATATTAAATAGTTACATCTTTTTTAGATATTTATTAAAAAAGAAAAGATTAAGAAATTTCAACCTTTTATTGGTTTTTTTTTTTATTTAAAAATAAATAATTTTCTAAGATGCTCAAATAAAAGATCACTTATTTTAAACTAAAGTTAATATAAGTGGCATTTTTATTTGAAAGAAAGAACAAAAACTGATGGTGCGATATGCCGTGGTTTGCCAGTTCTAATTTTTTGTCTCGTTTTTGATCCCTGCCTAAAATGTTGACCGACCAAACACTCCACTTCATTTTTTGTTCTCTTGGCAGTTGGCTGTCTCTTAACTACTCTCCAAATCCTATTGTATAGCCAGTTGTAATCATGTAGATTCACTTCCCATTAATTAACATACGCGCCTCTACTTAATTACTCTTCCCTCATTAATTAATTAACTCCTATATATATCTACTTCTGTAACACCTCTTCACACCAACTCTAAACAAAATGGCTTCTTTCATTAATTCTACTACTTTTTCTATTCTTCTACAATTTTCAGTTGTTCTTTCTTTGATTCATTTTTCCTTGGCAAATGAGGCAACTCAACATAAACTGAGCTTTATAAGTTCCACTACCACAATGGTCCACTCTACTGGTAAATCTCAATTAACCTTACGGGTATGGCAAGTTCAAGCCCACTCTACGCACCATCTCAGATCACCTTTTCTTCTTCAAGAAAACCTTCCCCAACCAACTATCAGTTGCCACGTGGTGGAAATCTACTGATAAATATTTCAGTTTGGTAAACCTGCTTCTCCGTTGGTCCTCTCACTTGGTCAACAAATCTGAATATATTGGCTCTCTAGGCAAATCACTTAAAGATAAACAATCGTTAGTTAGTATTGTGTGATCAAAGACACTGTGATTATCACTGTTAGGTTAATATACCACCAGCCATGATGGGTTCTGTTCCAGCCGATGTGGGAGACATGACCACCTTTTTGAGTTCCAAAAATGCCCTTCGAAAGGTAAGATTTACAAATTTGCCTACATCTGGGCTAAAACTGGAGACTCAATGTCCGGGTCAATGCGCGTGGCCATTTCACCAACCCATTTACGGACCACAAGGTCCAGCCCTGGTTGCACCTAACAACGATGTGGGCTCGGACGGCATGGTGATGAACTTGGCTAGCTTGTTGGCTGGGACCGTGACGAACCCTTTTGGAAATGGTTACTATCAAGGACCAGCTGACGTGCCACTGGAAGCTGCGTCGGCTTGCCCCGGGGTTTATGGGAGTGGGGCCTACCCTGACAGTGCTGGCAACCTGTTGGTGGACCCTACTACTGGCGCTAGCTACAATGTTGCGCGTGGTGCGAATGGGAGGAAGTTCTAAGCGTCATGCTATTCGACCCTTTCACGTCTTCATGCCTCTACTCTTGGTTTAAGGAAAATATTCTTAATTATAGCATTAATTATAAGAGAATTGTACTTAGGAAAATATAGATATTAAGCAATATTCTTGATTCTATATAATTCATTCTTTTAAATACCCGATAAATAAGATTATCTTGAATTTTATTACATGCTTTCTACTATTTCATAACACATTGGTATTGATTGCAAATTTGAATAATTTTACTTTTAATGTATTTTTTATTTAATATTTGATATTTATATTGAATTTCAATTATTTCGAATTCAAACATTGCAGGGCTCATTTTAAAAAAATCGCTCTCAATAAAATAAAAAATTAAAAATTCTACAAGTTGTCTCTGATATTTTATGTTAATTAGATGGAGAACTCATTATTTTGTCAAGAGTTTCGTTTAAGAAAGACTAAGGCTTGAGCTGATGGGACCTTTTTGTCGAATTTGTTAACTTTTGATAATAAGAGGTAAAATATTGTTGTTCCAAATAACGCCAATTTGCTTAAAACTGTAGATTTCTTGTTTGAGTCCTCGAAATGGAAAGAGCTAAACATTGTTGTTTTGAAATAATTTAATTTTGCTTAAATTAGGACCTCTAATTCAAATCCCGGAAATAGAAAGTAACTGCGATTGAAAGTGTTTTCTCTTTTTAATGAGCTTTATATAGTTCAAGGTGAATTAATTGAAGCCATGAGAAATCAAAAAAATGTTTGAATCATAATTTAAAGACTTAGATATGTATATTTGCGATCCGGGTGGTGGAGTTTGTCACCAAAATTTCTAGTCAAAGATGTTTTTTGCAAATCATTTCTTTTCTTGTCTATATGCAGTTTAATTGTTTTATTTATTTACATAGTTTATTTCCAAAGAAAATGTCACTTTTTCTATACTTGGAAACAATTTAAATTTAACTTTTTCATTCTATCTTTAGTGATGAGATTTACAATTAAACAAATATTTGTTCGCATTAACCTCGACATATTTCTTAAATAATAAAAACAACGATAATTTTACTATATCACCTTTTAATTATACCTATTTATTATTTTGAAAAATAATTATAGTTTAGTAGGGTACTAGGGAATCCAAGTGATAAATTATTCTAATTTTAAATTAGATAAGTAAAAAAATATATTAAATGTTAGTATAATGTACAAATAAAAATAGATTTACTAGAAATTTATTATTAGGAAAAATTACATAGTTAAGTAAATCTTACTACCTATTTACAATCTATAACAACACTTTTAAAAAATTATAAAAATTAGCAAAATAATTACAAAAATAGCAATGTATCAATTTTTCTACCTTCTCTCTCCAATCCACTACCGTGATTTAATTCAATGTCCGTTTCTCCCTCTTTCACCCACATTCCCGATTTTCCTCTCTCTCTCTCTCACTCATGACGATTGAGGAATTACAGACTGGAAAAGCAAAAAGGATTCAAACTTTTTGGCGAAGAAGATGCAAAGAATCAGATTCAATTACTGTCCTTCTTATTTTCCGTAATGCTTTTTTATTTCTTGACTCCGATCTTTATTTGAAGTTGTGCCAATTATGTGCTTCAATATATTTCGACAAGACTTGTTAAGACACTCACCTAAACACCATCACACTTGAGATCGAGAGCTGCACACTATCACAATGTCAAAGCTAAGATTCAAGGAGAAATCGGGGCGTGTACCTTATTAGTAATAATATTATTGATTTTCTGTTTTGTTTCATGCTTACCGACAAAATCATACACCGCAATTTTTTAAATTTTTTTTTATCTTTTGTGTATCAATGATCAAATTAATACATATATATCAAGATTCGATTTTGGATATATATAACTCCACCATTGTTATGTACCAATGTATTTAAGTGCTATGTGTATCAATATATCAGACTAATTTTGCTATTAAATACAGATTATATTTTTAATGATACATGAATGTAAAATACCCATAAGTGTAATGTTAAAAAATATTTGTCAATTTTTTACTTTGTTGTCTATGTATCGTAAGATATCTTGAATAAATTACAAATTGAAAAATTAAAAATATTAAAAAAATCAAAATCATAATTTTTTATAAAACATTTAATATTATAGAAATTTGCATTATGAGATTTTTATCGTGCCCGTTTTTTTTAAAATTTACCATTGAAACTGATGATATTGTATTTATGTATTATATTTGTATATGTATAAAATCTTTTGATTCTTATTAGTATGTATCAAATTTCAGTGAAATACATAACTCTCTATTTAGATAGATGAGCTTTTGATACATGGTCATCACAAATTTTTTAAAAAAATTCAAAAAGTTGCAACAATGGATACACCCAAAGAAATTACACAAATGTTAAATTTTGGCTTAAAATTTTAAATATGGAAAAAATGTTCAAGATCATAAAAAAGTAATTTACGCCCATTAAATACGTAACTTCCCTTTTAAAAAATAAAAATACCAATTAAGGAGGGATTACAGGGTTTGGAATTTGGGATACGCTACACTGCTACAAGAAATTGCATGTAAAATAGGAAAACATGCTATTTTCTGTAATTATAATAAATCATACTATTTTATGTAATTATTTTTATTATGCAATGCTATTTATGAAAATATTCTACATACACTCTGGCCCTGTACATGGGGTATGAAAAAAGAAGAGGAATTTTCAAAATTGGCTATAGTTTGAATCATAATTATCATTTTTTAGTTATGCCTAATTGCTCCACATATAGTCCGACGAACTACATTTTCTAAACGAATCAGAGCTAACTAATTGATCTCAGAAAAGATCCGGGTATTTACCATTCATACCAACTGCATTTAAGGTGTCAGAAAAATAAACAAAATAAATTTCTTTTTTAATGTGTTAGGCAACTATATACATTGTACTCATATGTGCATTTGACTGTGTCGATGAATACATAATTTATATATCGATGAATACATATTGTATATACAAAGAAATACAAATTGCATCAACAAATATAGGTTGTATCGACGAACATAGCTCTGCAGGTATTCAAATATACAACAATAAAAATACATGGGACTATACTCATTCACTCTAGTTTCACTTGTATTCTCACCCTCTTGTACAACTTGTATTTCTTCACTCTAATTTCACCTCCGTATTCATGCGCGCATTTAGGTTGTATCGACGAATATAAACTGCCAGAGCAAAAGATATAAAATAATAAACTATAATGACAGTGTGGAATTGTGGCTTATTCACTTTAATTTCACTTGTATTGATGCGCAGAATAAAGAATAAATTACTAATACAGCCTTTTGTGTATACAAAGATACAAAATCAAAAAATTACAGGGGACTATATTCATTTACTCTAATTTCACTTGTAATATTTCCCTATTTCATATCACACATGTATACATTCGCTCTCGTATCACTTGTATTTATTTTCTTGTATCTCATGTATTTATTCGCTCGTATCACTAGATTCACTGCCTAATACAAAAATATAATACACACACGCACAATGTTGAAAATACAAAAATAGAGACACAAAATACAGGGAGAGAGAGGGGCGGAAGAGGAGAAGTGGGAGTGAGAGAGGAGAGAGGGTGAGTAGAGAGCTAAGGGAGAGAAAGAGAGAGAGAGCAGGGGGAGGGGTTGATAGTGCCATGCAGCGAGAGAGAAGAGAGTGACAAACGAGATTAGAGAGAGAGGCTAGAGAGACTGAGCAGTAAGTTATAAATTATAAATTTTAAAAAGTATAGCTATGAATAGCTAAGAATACGAGCATGTTTGCTACATCATGTAAAAAATTTTAAAAACTCTATTGGCACTGAATATCAATCTTCTATGATGGTGTGTCATGCCATGCTAATTTTGATTAAAAATAAGGTGAGCATCTGGGGTCATTTTATAGGGTATTAAATTTTATATTTTCGTATAGTAATATTTCATGTTGTGTTCGAATATGATTTTCGCTTTCTAAAATTTATTCTCTATCGGGCATAAATTTAATTACTAAAGAATAAATTTTAAAGACCAATTCATTTGAATAACAAAATTAAAGAATTTTATTTATCAAGTCATTTAAAAGGCAAGACGTATAATTTTAGAGAAAATTTCGTAATGACAACAATTTGGAAAGAAAATAAGGCTTAAGTAGCAACATTTACTTATTTACATAAAATGACAATATTTTATGTATCATGTGTTGTATTTACTATTGGTAAAACGTATCAAAATACAAATACATAATCTGGCTTCGCAAGGATTTTAGAATATTTCACATAAATAATCAGCTTATCTTTTTTAGTTAACCCATAATTATTGTATTTCTTAAATAAATGGATTCTAATAGCGGATAGAATTCTTTATTTTTACCATAACAACTTGTAAAACAAAAACAATAAAAGGCGAATATTTTATTTCCCGTTACATAATCATAAATCGAATAAAGAAATAATAAATGCATTAATAGATTACAAATACGTACAAAAATATTCATAGATGTATATATGTATATGTAAAATTCTAAAAAATTAAATAAAGAATTATGTATTTGAATGTATCAAAAAGTACTAAAATGTATTTGTTAAAATAAAAAAATAAAACCAAATTATAAATTTATTAATATTCAAAAACACATACATAAGACTAAAAATAAATAAATATTTCACTGGCGAACACATAATCATTCAAACTAAAACATATATTTGTATTTGTATGTGCATATGTAAAAATTTCAAAATGATATAAAGAATTATGTATTTAAATGTATCAAATACATATAATACATAAACTATAACAATACACGAATATGATTTTCAAAAATCAGAAATAACTTATCCTAATTAATGGGATTTTCTAAAATCTATTTGAGATCTAAAATATCATAAAGATTTGATTGCAAAAGAAATAATATTTACACTAAGCAGTTAATTTTATCTACAATATAAAAAATACATATTTTAAATTGAAAATAAATAAAAATCATGAATGAAAACTTACCAGATTTGGAATGAATTCCTGTAGACAAAAAGCAGAGAACGGTTACACCGCCGCTTGATGCGGCGAGAAATCTATTGGATGACGGCAATGAGAGAGAGAAGCATAGCGTGGGGAGTTGGGAAGTTATTAGAAGATTTTTAGGCATTGAATATAGGCACAGTAAAAATAAAAATATTAAAAATGATACGATTAAATTCAAATAAAGTCATAATATGTAATTTTTAAAAACTTTAAAACTCCAATTTTTAAGATTTAAAAAATAATAATATTAAAAATATTTTTAATAATTTTATGGGAGCATCTCGCCATGCCATCTACTTGACTTGTTTCTCTGAAACTTGGGTCAGAAAATGTTGATGGGCCAAAAATATAAGGGCCACTACACATGAAATAGACTTTCGGTCTCCAGATATGTCACTAATTCTATATGGGTTCATTAGGAAACTATTGAGAGTTCATAACTCATATTATTCTTCTTCTTTCCTCATTATTGATAACTCTAATTATTCCACATTTGTTATGAAATAATAAAAGAAAAATAAGAATATTGTAGAGAAAGAGAGAAGGAGAGAAGTTCTTATTTTTCTCTTGATTGATGAAATACAATGAAGGAGAACCCTCATTTATAGTGATAATTCCTCCTAACTTTTCTCCAAACAGATACTTACTATAATAAAACACTGTATCTCACTACATTACAAATACCTTTATACATTCAATATAATACAAATATATTTATAATACTCCCATTGAATGTACTTTTGATAGATAATGTGTCTCGTTAAAAACCTTAATAGAAAAAAACTCAAATGGGAAAAAATTTAGTGAAGAAAATAATACACATATCTAATAATACGCATTTTGGCTTGCTCACAAAACTACAAGAAAATCCAAAGGGGACAAAAATCTCGCTAAGGAAAATAGAGTACAACGCGTATTAACTCTCCTTAATGAATATCTCAACATTCTATTCCAATCTTGTGCACCATCTTCTTGAAAGCTGCGCTTGGTAGAGATTTGCGAATAAATCACCTACATCAATACTGAATCTAATCTGCTGCATTGATATCACCATTTTTTTTGAGCTCACAAGGTAGAAAACTTTGGCAAGATGTGTTTCTTCTATCTCCTTTTTATGAATCTTCCTTGCATTGCTATACATACTAGACATTCATATAAAATGGCTGGTGTTTTGTCACATTTCAAATCACATTTTTCTCTAATGAGATGTATCATGGACCTCAACCACACACATTCGCTTGTTTTATGAATAGCTATTATCTCAACATGATTTGATAAAGTGGTTAAAGAGACGTTGGTAGACTTCCCAAGATATGACAATATCTCCACATATTTAACATACACTTGAGACGAAGCCAGGCGGATCGGAGTGAAACCCAAAGACGCGTAACCAATAAGATCGGAACTGTAATTGTTAGAATAATATAAGCTCATATCTAGTTTCTTTTGACATCGTATTTATGTGTTGATCTTTCCAATGTCTCCTAGTATGAGTGTGAATCACACCTTTGCTAACAAATTAACCGAAAAGGCTAGTATTCGTGTCTTGTAGTGTTAGCAAGATACATTAATGCACCAATTGCACTAAGATAGGTACTTCAGACCAAGAATTTCCTCGTTTTTTAAATCCTTCAAGGATTTTCATATATCCTTCAAAAGATATCGTGACATGAAAATAATTTCATTATACGCATGTCAAGTTTTTCATGTATTGCCAGACTTATGAGTAACCTCAAAATAATTTTATCTACTATAGAGAAACCTTCCATATAATAATGTGAGAATTTGCGAGTGCATTATGCCACAAGAATTTATTTATACCCACCGGCATTATACTTAAATTGTATATTTTATTTGGCCAATCATTTATCTCTGTCTATTTTTTGACAGATTTGAATTAAGATCATCACATAATATTTATATTTTGAGCACTATATTATATCAAAGGTATCGTCGACGATCATTTTAATATCTGTTCCAATGCGACATAACTTATTGAGATCTCTTCATTTTTCATCATTTTTGTGTATCCTAACCTTGCCAAGGTTCTGTATGTTATGTCGTGGTGTTTTCTTAAAGCACTTACCTCATCATTATGGCCATCTTAATCATTTGCTCATCTCCTTCTAAGGAGTTCTACATTTGGAATCGTTTGGTCTAATCATGCTCGTGCTGCCTCATAAACCCTATCCTTCAAGGATCTTTCATTGGAGCATTTGCAATTGAATTAAAAATAGGGTCAACAAATACATCTGTAATTAATTGTAATATTTTGCAAGTTTAATTATCTCGAACTTTAAGTTCACATTTTTTTTTTCTCGATAATCTAGATAACTCATCTCACACTCAATTTCAGTTGCTAATCACTTCTCCCTAATGTTAGGAAAACCATTTACCTCCAAACTCATTCGGGGACCCATCTTTGTGCGTTATGGTGGGAGCAATTCGAATCATATACCGCACATTCAATTTTTTTTTTTTTAGATGGAATTATTTTGTTCCCCCACCTCAACCAATTGTGATAGGGAACCTTGTTGGCTTGATGGATTTTAAGTGTTGCTATGTTAAATAAACATATCTCATACCAAATTTTATTGGCGATTTTTGCCTATAACTAATGGTTTAGCTGAAAGGTATACAATTTTTGTTAAACCAACTTAGATATGAACCAAGATTATCAACATGATTTTATAATTTGAACTGTTTTTTTAATTTTGCTACCCGAAAGTAAACAACCTTAAAAATCAATTGCAAGTTGATATCAGAGCACATGTGACCATACCATAGATGCATCTATTAAATATAGAATAGCAAATGGGTTCACATACAGAACGCCCCATATTCACCCTTTTGCAGCTCCAAAATTTTAGGGAATATCCCAACCTTGAATGATCAAGATCATTCTATCATGAGAATAAGCAACACAAGAATTCTTGAAGAATCTTTTATTTTTTCAACATATAGCCATGAATTCTCAATTATTTTTGCATAACCTTTAGAGAACCGACAACCAACCATTATGAAAACTTATCTTTATTTTAAGAACTTAGCTTACTTTTGTATGTGATTTTATCATCATACTCATATTTATGTACTACAAATAAAAGAAAAGATTAAAATTCTTTAAGAAATATTTATAACCGCTTCAATTGTAGTAATATGAAGATATTACCTTTCCCCCTCATACCTTATAGTCTCAATCTTTTTTATTTAAATATTTTTAGACTTACTACAATAGTAACATTAGCTATTTCAGAAATCCTCAATTATTTTTGTGTGCTACCACATATTCCATTGCTATCAACATCATTAATAGTCTCTCCACTTAGTTTCAACTTAGAAACAATTTTCAACGTTGAAGAGTTATACTCATGAATCGTAATTTACAGTCTTGATAGATCCAATCATATCGTGCCTTTGGGTGGATGACCATCTTCAGGTAGTCATATCTTTATTTTAGGTTATTACACAAAAATATGGATTCTTAATCATGAGATATTCAATTTTCGACTCTCACACATGAACGCAAAGAGTATCATAGTCTTAGCATGATTTTGGTTTGATACTATTTTCACTTTAATGTTCCAAGACTCCATTATCCATATGGATTTTCAAAGATTCAAATTACCGATGAAATAGAAGCTTCTTACCCGAACTTTATGACAAATCAAACGTTTCGTAAGGCTAGCTATATTAAAAGCAGAGAAATAATAACTTATCTTCAAATTTTGAGACGTAGAGTCGTAGAGCAATAATATCATCAAAGGAATATGACTCGTGTTAATAACGTGTAATATTGTGGGCAGTAAAGCAGTAAAAAGCAGGTGTTTTATTTCTTTTGATCATATGAAATACACCGAAGGAGAATCACCTATTTATCTGATAATTCCTCCTAACTTTTCTCCAAAAGATAGGCTTTTACTATAATAAACAAATGTATCCACTACAATACAAGTATCTTTATACATTCACTATAATACAAATATGTTTATAATTACTTATTTATTTATTTATCAAATGACTTTTAATTTCCTCAAGAAGAATGTGCAACCGGCCTCCGATGTAAGGGCCTTATTGTCCTTTTGACATGTGTACTGAGTCTTATAGCAATTTATTATCAAAAGAATCATGTCTAACACACAAATAAGCGTATTAAAACTATAATATACGAATAAATAAAGATGTACTTGCTTTAATAATTTAATTAAATTTTTAAAAATATTTTTAATTTTTTTATCTTTTTTGATTTTTTTAATATTTTTAATTTTTGAAAATTTTAATTTATAGTGTTTTTTTTTATTTTTTTAGTTTTTTGTATAAATAATATTTTTTTTAAAAGATGCAACTCCCAAATGATAATATTAATCATATTTAGGTGTTATCAAAAAAATATAATGATATATTTGTGTCATTGGAGTAATATTTAATTGAAAGAACAAAAAGTCATAACAAAACAAAGAGAAAAAAGTAATTTAAATACAATAAATAAAGTTAATTATATTAAACACCTCATTAATATGATTTAATTTAAGATACATGTCACTTGTACTTTAAAATTAAATATTTACACTTTATATATTATGAAAATTCTACGGTTAATCCTTCTATAAAATATATAGATAATAAACTAAATATATTAAAATATAATTTTAAACTATAAATTAAATAAAAAAACAAAACAACTTTACTTATAAATGTTAAAATTCAGCTTTGAGTCAATTAATTCAATTATAAATTATTTGATTATATATAAAAAAATTTAAATGTTTTTTTTCTAAATTTGTAATTTAACTATAATCATTACCTTTGTGTTTTATGATTGTCGTGAGAAGAAGTCATATATTGCGAAGTTAAGGTGGGTGATATTTCTTAATTTATAGTCACATTTATCATGAAAGACTTCCGTAAGATTTAAAGATCAAAAACTATTTCACAGAAAATTACTAAAAAGGAATATCGACTCAAAGAAAAAAACTCCTAATTTAGTTGATTTTGAAATACAAATATTAGGCGTCACGCACAATGACGATGTCACGCCAAAACAACTAAATAGGCGATAGGATCATGACACATGTCAAAATGACACAAACATTCCTACCAATCAAAGACCAATGAAAATGTTTCCATGTGTATAAAATTCATATGTTCCGACCAATCAAATATCGACATTGCCAACTTAAATCACTTAAGCTGAAAGAAGTCACATCCTGTCTAAATCCCCTTCCATCCTACAACTCATATAAATAGGGTCTCGCACCCGGTAAAAGGGACTCCGAATTCCAACAACAAGCCAAGAGAGCTCGTGGACTCCACATGTCAGCAGATTTCTCCTACACGCTATAAGCATTCAAGTACTCCAATTTTTCTCTACAAGTTTCAGAGATCAAGACGAAGATTCAAGAACAAGTTTCAAGCTCTTGAATTTAAACACAAATCAAGATCGAGACCACCGTATTCAAGATTAAACTCAAAAGCCCTTGAATTCCAAGTACAAATCAAGATCAACCCATCAAGTTCAAGATCAAGCTCAAAAGACCTTGAATTTATATTCAAAAAGAAGAATCGTAGAATTAATAGAGATTGTAATACCATATTCATAATAAATACTACAATTGTTGCTATTTTCCCGCTCTTGATTATTATTTTCTCAAATACAGATTTTATTGTCTATAAAATTGGCATGCTCAAAGGGACCATTTCTACCTCTCATCTCATCTTTTCAATCTTCAAAGATCAAGGCACTAAATAATGAACTGGGCTTCCAAGAAGATTAATTCCAATTCAACTTCCCTCAAGATTGTCACCCAAGTTCTCTCGAGGTGGAAAGCATCCGTATTACTTTTTGAAAGTTTTGGACCCATCATGAGAAGCAAAACAATCATGCTAGGACAATATCCTCCACCAACACATCAAAAGAATAAGGCACGTTGCCGAGAGAATCAAGATTCTCGCTCTACTTGACCTCTCTCGATCCAAGTTAACTCACACGTTGTGGAGATGATAATACTTCGAGCGGTGGGTCATCTCCACTCACACCACATAAGGTGAGCCCGTCGAAGATCAATTTATGTGATAATCCATGCTATTCTCAAACATCTCAACAATCATGCAAGCTGATGGTAACCGACTCCTCATCTATGGAGGAGCAACTAGCGAACTTGACTAAGGTAATTGGAAGGCCCGACTCAAGTAATGCAAAATCAAGATGCTCTGGAGCTGAGAAGTCGATGAACAAAGCCGGGACGTACCTAGTGGAAGGAGAATATAGTTATGCACTGAAAGGCTCCGTAAGCTCAAGAGACCGAAGCTCCCGCTAAACATGCATCACCCACTAAGGAAATTTCAAACTTCTTCAAGGGATGATTCCCATTGACCAAACTCGAAGGAAGTTCATTGAAGAGACTATTAAGAACAAGTACGGTTACTTTCAAGTCCTCTCTCATGTATGCAAACCGTACACCACAAGAATTAATAGCCTCAAGATGCTGTTTAAGTTATCGCCTCCAAAATTTAGCAATTTGAAGGCAAGTGGGAACCCAAAGATATTTCGCTACTTTATCGAAACATGTAACAATGCGGGAACCTATGGGGATTACCTTGTTAAGCAAGCTTTGTCCGCTCTCTCAAAGTTAGCTCGTCCTTACGCAACTCTGTCTCACAACTATAACAGGGGTCTCATAACTAAAAGGAACCCGAATTCCAACAACAAGTTTTATATCAGGGATCACACTGTGCACTTTCTCACACAAGCTATAAGCATCTGGCAGTACTCCATATTTTTCTACAAGTTTTAGAGATCAAGATGAAGATTCAAGAACAAGTTTCAAGCTCTTGAATTTAAACACGAATCAAGATCGAGACAACCATATTCCAAGATCAAGCTCAAAAGCCTCTTGAATTCAAGTACAAGTCGTTCAAATCCATCAAATTCAAGATCAAGCTCAAACACTTCTTGAATTTCTATATTCAAAAGCCAGTTAACCGTATGGGACAATGTAGACAACACTCATATTCATAATAAATACTACGATTGTTGCTATATTTTTCCGTCTTGATTATTATTTTCTCGGGACACGAGATTTTATTGTCTACAGACGATATAAATTTTCTCAAATAAATTTATACATTCAATTAAATACAATAAAAAAAAATTTTAAAATTTATCTATTCCACATACCAAATTACTATATTAATTTAGTTTGTGGTTAGCATTTCAATTTGGTATTGGATGATTGTAGGAACTAATTATAGAAAAATCAAAGAGGTTTAGCGGATAAATTATGAAGTCTAGCTACTAACAGACAAAGCAACACCAAATCACACAACTCGCCAGATATTTTGGATCCTTAACTAATTTATTGAAGAGTAGTTTTTTTCAATTAATATATATATATTAAAAATTATTAATTTCAGCCAGCAAATTCATGTTCATGTTTTCATAAGTCGAACTTTGATATTACTGTTAGCAAAAATTAATCTTAATCTTCTTTCCATTGCATAAAATCGATAATTTCTTAAATAAACTAAGAAATAGAGTTCATGTTTTTAATTAATTAATGTATCCAAAATTTATATATCAACCAATGACAGATTCAAAGCGGGATCAATATATAAGTTCCAACAGAATTCAAACTTTTTTATCCTAACTTTATATGTATTAATATAAAGTATAATAAATATATGTTAAAGGACATATGTCTTTCTGTGAACTAATCCATTCAACTCAAAACTCACGATCATAATGGAAGTAGTATGTGGTCAACAAATACCAAACCAGTATTTAGATTAATAATAATTGTTTGGGAGATAGAAGATTTGATTGATGAAGATAGCGAAGACGTCAGAAATTTAAATAAAAATATTCAAAAATAAAATTTTTATACTAATAACATTATATACACTTAGAAAATTATTTTATTCGCATATAATTTTTCAACGAAAAATATTCAGTTCAAAACACCGTGCACCCTCTGCCTTTGGCCAACAAACAATAAGTTTGATTCCAGTCATCGTCCGTGCCTTAGTGGGTGGTTGACCAAAGTTGTAATTATGAATTATAATAACTAATAATGAATATAGTATTGAAAAAAAAAGGAACGTTCCTCTCTTACAATTTGTTGTTTCTTTTACTATTTTATATATATTTAATTTAAAATTACACTACATAAAAATATTTTTTAATTATTATCAAATAAATATCAGATAATTAAAATGATGAAATATATATTAGTATAATTGAAGCAGGTCCTGCCCTCCCTTGAGCTTAGCTTGATTTTTTCGACAGTTGCTAACTACACTTTAATTAAGGTTAAAATTGGAAGACATTGAAAGGGGATCATTTATTAACAACAACAACTAACTTAATTCATTGCAGGGACCATGCATCATTCATTTTTAATTGTTCAAGAGTCTTTTTAAGTTTTAATTAAGTCACAATAAATTAGTATTTTTATATCGTCGATTAAGTCACATGATCATAATAACAACATATTCAATTCTTGATAGCCTAAAAGAAAAAATAGCATCTCATATATATTGCCGATTAAATTTTAATAAAAGAATAAGAAAATATTTATATTATTGCAGAATATATGTAATCTAAATTGTTTGCTTAAAGTAGAGTTTGAATCGATATAAAACATATTAAAATTTTGATTCGATGATTTTAATATTTAATTTTTTAAAATACAATATTAATTATAATAGCAAATTAATTTGATAATTTTAAGACTGTTTTGGATACGATAAAATGGATAACTATCATTGCTCGACTTTAACTTACATTATGACTGACTTTTCAAAACGCTCAATTATAATTCAGATCAACACCTTATACACGTAGTAAATATTCTAAATAAAGTACAAGTAACTTCCTTCATTAATTAATTATACAAAATGAACATTTCGATCAAAATAGAATAGTCAAAGTTCATTCGTCTAAACAATTAATTTTATACTAATACTAATTTATAAATTTATTAGTGTTATAATAATATATATAATCAATATATTAATAATATACTTCGACATAATATACAATATTTTAATTTTTTATTTATATACATATAATAATTTGATATCTATTATACCATGTCCGCTCCTGAAAGTGAGGTGTAAATGTAATATAAAGCAAAGTAATAAACTCAAGAAGATGAATAGCCTCAAAAGTAGCTCATCCAGAAAGTAGTAGGAAAGTTCAGCTGACCACCCTAGTAGCTACCTAGTGGTTTTTAATCACACGATTAACAATTCTGGATTACGCAAAGTAAGATGTAGATTTGGATAAAGCAAAAGGAGATTAATGATACTGATCACGCGAATTTCGATGGATTAATGTATAAGACAAACTGTATTAATCAACAACAGAGGAAGAGGCTTCTGATCTGCAAATCTGTACTATAGTTTTGGTTTCACTTATCAACTTATCTATTTGATTAAATTTAAATTCATAATCGAGCGTAGAGGTGACAAAACTAAAGCTCGCTTAATGTTGATTAAATTTGGGCTGATAATTAATCAGCTTATTTATTGCTCAGTCATTTTAAATCATTCATTTTGATTCATCAAAATTTGGGATAATATCTAGCCAAATTGATTCATATGAAATCTTGTCAAAATAATTTTTATTTTATTTAATATATTATATTTAGTCTTAATAAAGAAAAAAAGTTTATAAGTTATTGAAAGATTATAAAAGAATAACTAAAACAATTAAAATTTAATTAGAGTCGACCGACTGGATTATGACACGATTTTACCCAATTTCGTACCTTCAAGAACTTTTGTGGCCGTTTATTAACTCTACCATTTTAACCCGTCTAAACTAAAATTTCAACCATCATTACTGTGGGAAGATTTACTCTTACCCGAGGGGTGTCACATGACACCGCTCGTCGAATTATTTTACTAAATATACATATATATAAATAATAAAAAATGGAAATATAAAGTACAAATACTAAAAAGACACCATATATTTACAAAATTGTGCATTGGTTTGATGGTTACACACTTCCTCTTTAATGTTAAAGGTTCAAGCTCACTTAGCCTCATTGTTTTTGAATCTTTTACTCTTACTCTTTCATTTACTCATCTTTTAAAATTGCGACACCGCTTACGAAGTAATTCTCAGACACCACCGCATTTACTACTCAGCTGTTGATGATGACAGCCACAGAAGAATCTCTTCAATCCATAACTAATAAAATATTTTATATAAACACATTTAATCTTTCTTTTTCTATCCAATGAGACACAACATTCCTTTATTGAAAAAAAAGCTCATTTCAAATTTCATTTTCCTTTATTTTCAACTAGTAACTTTTTCCACGCTTTCGCATGGTTATAAAAAATTTACTTAATTTATGGAAATTATTTTAAAATAAAAGCAAAAATTTAAGTATACAATAATTTAAAATCTTAAATTGTATCTTACAATCAAATAATTTTTTTTGTTTTTTTAATTTTATATATAAAATTTTTAAAAAGATCAAATTAAGTTTGCAATAATTGAAAACATCTTAAATTATCTTATAATTGGAGAATTTAAAGTTAAAATATATAATTCTAACTCAAGTATTTCACAAATTTATGTTTAAACTCGATTGTTTTTGTCCATCGAACCGTCCTCTAATATTAAACGAAACTAAAATTTAAAACCAAACAAATTTTAAGAAAAATAAAAAGAAGAAGTCGTGACAACACAATCACCACGCTAATTTTTTTGTTCTACTTCAAGATTTTTCTTTAAAAAACAAACTTAAGAATATTTTTCTCTACTTTATATCGTTAGAAATGTACACTTCATTAAAGAAAATTTTTGATAAAACTTAATTATCTTCTTTTCGGTTAAAATTTTATCAGTTTTTTTCACTCATTTTTTGTGTTTCGTTTTTTTAACTTTTTATTTTAAATCATTTTAATTTCTTCTCTCTTTCAAATCACTAATCACCTTCTCATAATTTATATTTTTACATTTTTCTTCGCTCATCTCCGCTTCTTCATCTTTCTAGCATTATCCCAAAAATTAATATTAAATAGCGATTATTTTTTTTTCAATTCTCGTATTATACTCATATTTGGAGGGATTGATGGAGTTTGCGAGTTCATGTAGGGTAATTTACTCTTTGATAAATTATTATATTTTTAAAATACGATTTTTTTCAAAGTTTAATTTAAAACCTCTAATTAATAATTGAGGGATACGAAATTAAACTTTATATTTAAGGTAATTCAAAATACTAATTGGTATAAAAGAAGAGTAGTTGAGAGGAGTAAAGACTCACTTGAACAAAAGAATAATCCATCAAATATTCAAAGATCACCAAGCCTTGCAACATCATCACGCATATACCTTCTTATCTCAAGAAAAAAAGAAAATAAAAATATTTTTAATTTTTTTAATTTTTTTAATTTTTTTATATATATATAATTAAAAAAATCAAAAAAGATAAAAAAATTAAAAAAATTAAAAAAATTAAAAAAATTAAAAAAATTAAAAAAATTAAAAAAATTAAAAAAATTAAAAAAATTAATAGGTACTTGAGTAATATTTCTATGCCTATTATTTTTAGTGTTGTCAATATTGCAATTATATTTAAGTTATAGGTGATGAATTTGACTGAATTTAATAATTATTTTCGTGGAAGGGGAAAAGGCTCTAAAAATAGTTTTTCATCATAATTAAGAGTTAAAAGAGGGACTTGAATCTTTTACACAAAATAAATTATAAAAATTCACAAGACCAAAATTTTAAAAGTAGAAAGTGAAGAAAAGACTAAAAAAGATGAATCCAAATGTAATATGAAGAGGTACAAGAATTAACACCAAAAATATAATATGAAGAGGCTCAAGAATTAATTAACATATAATTATTTAGAGATTGATACACATTAAAACTATTATAATTACAAATGATCTAATCTTTAATTGGGTTTTAATGCAAACATATTTACTATTATTTAGAGGAAAAAAATGATATTTATATTCATAATCAATTACCAAGAAAACTACAAGTTAAGAAAAAGGAAATCATTAAAAACCGAGAAAATATAGTTTTTTTATCTTAAAAGTATGTTAATTTTAATCTAAATTAAAAATCGACGCTTTTAATGGAGCCTAGTTCTATATATTTTTCTTTTTTATATATAATTAAAAAAATCAAAAAAGATAAAAAAATTAAAAAAATTTAAAAAATTTATTTTTTAACTCTTAAGTAACCTTTATATATATATTTATTTATATATATATATATATATATATATATATATATATATATATATATATATATATATATATATATATATATTGATTGACACTGCACCTCACTTTAAAACCTAATAATTATTGGATGACACGCACAAGAGTAGACAAATGTTCCTAAATAGAAATATTGATATGATCATAGGAAGAATTGTCTAACTAATCTGAAATGTTCTCCCTTACCCATAAAACACCTTCACCTGTTACCATCTTTCCGAACTAGCTATTGTATATTTTACTGTATTTTTGGATAATAGCTACTATATATCCCACGGTTTTAAACCTAAAATTCAATTTGCTCATTAATATTCTTTAGGTCAACTGTTCAATCGTCTTTTTTTTTCTCATACTTAAATTATTTCAGGCCCCCAACATACTATCACCTATTCAACAAAACCAAACCGCTTGCCTTTTTAAATTTATCTACTTTCAACTACCTTCCCAACTCATGTTCTTATATATATGTATTGAGAGACATAATTCTATTGTCAAACACATTCAGAAAAGAAAAAAAAAACAATACGTTCTTTATCAAATGAGATCCTCTAACCCTATGATCACCGTTTTTCTCTTACTATTTTCACTCTTTGTTCTTGTCCCTAGTCCTTCGTCAGCCAATTCAAGAATACTTGCTCTAGTTAAAGAAAAACCCCTTGTCCTAAAATACCATAAAGGGGCTCTCTTAAAGGGAAAAGTCACTATTAATCTTATATGGTATGGAAAATTCACCCCTGCACAACGTTCGATTATCGTCGATTTCATCCACCCTTAGCACTAAGAGCAAGAAAATTACGGCTCCCGTCGTCGCGTCAGCGGTGGCGCACCACCGAGGCATACAAAGGTGGCGCTCTGGGTCACGCGCTAGGTAAACAGATATTCGACGAGAAATATTCCCTGGGAAATATTTGAAAGACCTCAACTCGAATCATTGGCCTCGAGGGCTACTCAGGTTATTCCATCGCCGTCGTGTTGATTTGCAGCGGATGTAGTGGTCGAGGACTTCTGCATGAACCGGTGTGGCATGCACGGGTCGACTCGCGTGAAGAAAGGGAGTAATGCATACGCTGGGTGGGTACCGGCGAGTCAGTGTCCGGTCAGTGCGGCCGTTCCAGAAGCCGATTGTGGGACCACAGATTAAGCCGTTAGGCGCACCAAACGGAGACGTCGGAGTTGACGGAATGGTGATCAATTTGGCGACTATTTTGGCGGGGACCGTTACGAATCCGTTTGACGGAGGGTATTTTCAGGCCCAGCTAACGCCCTTTAGAAGCTGTGTCTGCTTGCACGGGGATATTCGGGTCGGGTGCTTTTCCTGGATATCCGGGTGAGGTTTTTGCTGATATAAAGACGGTGCTAGCTATAATGCGCTGAGTGAATGGGCGGAAGTATCTGCTTCCAAGTGTGGGACCTAAAACGTCAAAGTGCAAGACACTCGTGTGAAATTATTATTACTCATATATATTGCCATAAAAGAAAAAAAAGCACAGACATTTTAATATTATTTTGTAATTTCAATATTGATTTGTTCATTAAAATTGGAAATTGTGTGTTGTATAATACTAATGAAATTAATGGGTTTTCATCAAATGTGTCAAGAACATAAGAGAAGTAAAGTTAAATGTGTATCTTTGGGCACTAAAATAGAAGATATTACGCTATGTGATAAGACCTGGTACTGGGTTTGCTTGTACATATTTTTCAAATTAAAAAGAATATTTTGGAGATTTTTTCAAATAATATTGAAGTTGTTTCTGAATTATTCCATTATGTCAACTTCAATTGTTATTATTTTCTAAATATCAATCACCCATATCCACAATACAAAGCCTTATTTGCGTTGATTTTATTCACATGTTAACTATCTTGTAACATTAATAATGTTTGGACGTTTCTAAAATTAATTTATATTTTCGGTGAAGCATTTTTGTATAGCCAGCAATAAAGACTTGCGTTTCAATCGATTAATTTTAAGTAATACTTTCCAGCCAGCACTGCATTTCCGAAAAATAATTTTGCTACTCCCAAAATACATATTTTCTCTCAAAATTTCACTCAAACACCTTACTTTTAAACTAACAATATAATAATAATAATAAGCACTTTTAACTTCCAAAACTTATGGCCAAACAAGCTTGGCACCACCATAACAAAAGTAAAAATTAGATGATATAGAGGGAAATAAAGAAAATAAAGGGAATGTCTGAGCCCAGGTTCGGGGACCTCTAGTGTGAGACTAGCGTGATAACCGACTACACCACCCAGACATTTGATTTGGACTTGGCGATTTATTTTAATATTTAAATAATGTGGAATAAAGAAAGGGACAAATAAATCCCACTGCTTCACATTTTCTGACAAGTCCTACACTATACATGTTTAGCTTATTAATTAAGAAAAAGAATATTCATATTCATTTTTGAAGTGTATTAAAAATACTTTAACTTCACAAGATAAAAATAATAATGCATATAAATTATTCTCTTTAAATTTTGCTTGTGAAATTACATTACGTATGTTATTATATATTTTATTTTTTTTAATTAATTAATCATCTTAATTCTGAATTTAAAATGGTACAATTTGTTCTAATTAATACTAGTTAATATAATCATACTACTCGTGAAATATAGACCACAAAATAAATATGATGCTTATGTTGGAATAAATAATTATTTTAGTATCTCAAATAAAATTATTATTTTCTAACAGTTACATTTATATTTTAGCCACAATCGGTGCCAGATTGAATCAGCTTTAGGAGGTGCATTCATTAGTGTGAAATTTGGCAGTTGTATAACGTTTCATTTGGACCTATTTAATGATTATAACTCCTCTTTTTATTGTCTATTAATTATTATTTTCATTTATTGACAGTAAAAAGATGATTTGTAATACTAAGATCATTATATTTTGTATTCAACCATCTTATTTAGACAGTTTCTTCACTTATAGTATATATTCTATCATTTTCATCCATAGGTTAGAGATATAAGCATGTCCATTTTCTACAACAAATTGTGGACTTACACTCTATTTGAGGTTGTGGAACAAGAAGAAGAATCTTTCTCCTATATTTTATAGGTTGGATTTTCTATTAATTAAAATTTTGTTAAATTTTAACTTTTAATTTTATACTGTAATAACTCGTCAATTTGCAGACATATACGGATGAAATATCCTTAAAAATAAGATCATAAACATGCTCTCTCAAGCTACAAAAATTTTTGTGATTTTCAATATTTTCGAACAGCTTATTATTTTCCAGCATAAAAGTAATGTTTGCACAAGTTAAAAAAATGTGCAGAAAATAGATGCACTCTCTGTTTTACTTTACGCGAGAGTATAGCTTATTACGCTCCCTGTCTGAATTTACGTGAGATTCTTTTTTATTTTTAATTCGTTTAATATATATTTAATTTATTTTAAAATAATATATTATTTTTTTAGTAAATTTTTTCTTAGTCACGAAAGTAGCTTAATCCTTTATTTTTATTTATAAGAATTATGGTCACACGAATATTTTTCTACTATTATAAAAAATAATTTTAAAAAATTTTTCTTCTTAAATTTTCATTCAATAATATATTATCACATAAATTAAAACAAAGACAGTGATGATCAAATCGTATGAATCTTCATTAGATCGTTTTTTTTTCTATTTAAAGTTCCACTAATATATTGTTTAAAGATTTTGAAATATAAAATACTATAATTTCGATACTTTAGTTTAGATCTCTGATTATCTAATCTTATTTTATAAATTTTTTTAAAAAATCAATCTTCAAGTTAAGTCTAATAATTGAAAGATTTAGTAGGTATTTACCCATAAATTTTGCAACATATTTTTCATTTTATTTAGAATTTATGGAGTTAGAGTTAAAGATGAAATTGTGTTTAGTTAAATTTTTTTGTAAAAAAATATTTGAAATATTGTTCTTGTTTGAATACACTTAAATACGAATTCAAAAGTGAAAAGTGAGTTGGGAAATACATTATCAACTATTTTCAAATTCTTAAATACACTTCTCAAATAGCAATTGAAATTTTCTTGACTAAACATTAATTTACAAATAAAATACAAAATTATTAAGAACAAAATGTGAGTAGTTTTCATGATCAAATGGTCCTTAGAGCCTGTTTAGATGAACTCAAGTTGCTTTTTAGTTCTTCTTGGCCAAAGTGAAGTTGGCAAATTCAAAGTACTTAAGTTGCTGCTGAGTTCAAAGCAATAAGTTAAGATTGTCCAACTTAATTCGTTTAACTTATTTTGGCATAACAATTACTTTGCTTTAATTAATCTATTAACTTTTTTTAATTATAAATAATTATTTTTATTCAATATAAATTAAGTTCTAACACTTAAAAAGTTAAAACCTAACTAAATTCAATCAATTCAGTACTCTTTAGTCATCATACATGGAAGTTCATTCCATGTCAAGTAAATATGACTTTGGGCTTCGAAATCCCAAAGTTCATAACAATGGGCCATACGGGCATGTCCATTAGATTATTTATGAGGCTATCTGCACATTAGATTAGGAAAATTACAATATATAAATAAATAAATCCATATTTACAATATATATCAAATAATAAAAATTAATTTTTATCATTGGTGAATAAAGGTGCATTTTTTTGCTAATTTGCAATATATCGGTTATCACGAAATAACACACTTTATTTATTTTTCAGTGAATGAAGAAAACATTATATAATTTGGTTTATTTACATTTGTGATAGTTGTTTGTTTTTTTTTGAATGAAAACACTATATAATTTGGTTTATTTACATTTGTGATAGTTGTTTGCTTTTTTTGAATGAAAACAATATATAATTTGTTTTATTTATATTTGTGGTGGTTATTTGTTTTTCTTGAATTAAAATGATATAATTTGATTTTCTAATATTTTTTATGGTTATTTATTTTTCTTGAATGAAAACAGTATATAATTTGATTTTTTACATTTGTTATAGTTGTTTGTTTTTCTTTTGAATGAAAACAATATATAAATTGATTTTTTATATTTGTAAGAATTACTTCTAAAGAATTTAAAAATAGAAGTTGAGAGAAAATCCGTTGATAAGGATAAACATGGATTGAAAGTCAGTTTTAAAGAGAAATATAAGGAGAGATAAGTTGAACGCTGCTAATGTAATTTAAGAGGTAAAAAATTTTACGGCATTTTTATTTTTCCCATATGCTATTATGTTTTATAAAAAACTATTGTTATATTTTAAAAACTTAAAAATACTGAAATATTTATAATATTATTTGTTATATTGTATATTTATGAGTTTTTTTTTCCATAGACTATGCGAAGGAGGGAGATAGTCTATAATGTTGTGGTATTCATTTATGTAGATCATAGATGGCATATTCAATACATAATTAAACTGTTATCTGAATTTAATTGTTGATATAATGATTTATTCTGCATTCTTTTGTATCTTTTGTGGATACACTTCCATGCATAATTGACAGAAAGAAGAATCCCGTCCCACAAGTGAAGATTGGTTCTGGACGTATCGTTTTTTAATTGATCGTTGGTATGTTTGATGTAGTTACAATATTCTATTGTGTGATGCTAAACAGAAAAACAAATTCTGTCTCGTTAATCATTTCATCTTTTTCTCTTTTATCGGTCTTGTACCAATCATCAAATAGGAATGATGCCAATTTATTAGTTGTTTTTTTCTTACTTAAAACATATTGTATCTCCAAAATTTTACATTAATTTGTTTTATACATCTTAACTCTGTTAGCACTCGTAAATTCCCGCACATACGGCTCATTCGCGGCTTGCTAAGAAGATTTGAAAAAGTTCATACATGCTAGAAAAAGGCCCGGGAAAGATCGGACAAGCGCCAGTCGCGTCGCAAGGCACGCGACTTCTATAAATCGTATCTCTGTGAATGCGACTTATAATCAGACTTAGGAATGTAACTTATAAATGTGATTCCAGAATGCGACTATAAATCGTATTCCGTGAATGCGACTTATAAGTCCCAAAGTATAAGCCCCACTTCTCGGTTTTTAAGTTCATTACTTATATTAAACCCGTAAAACTAACAAAGAGAGACGAAGAGGTGAATATATTATCGTCCGATTAGCGCCAAACGTAGTCCAAATTAATTAATTCCTCGTGCATCGGCGTATTTAGCAAACAGTGGAGCATCTCTAACATTTTGTTTCGCGAAATACGGCCGACGAATCATCGAGATACCTGACTAAGGTGCGAGGAATTGCTCCAAACTAGTGTCTATGTGCTCCTTAGCCGTAAAGTGAATACTTCTCCTCTCCGGACTTCTCAAAAATAGCAAGTTTTTGACCGTCTTCGATAAGCTTAAGTTTAGGCTATAATTTTATCTAAAGCACGTCTTTCGTAATAGTATTGTATTTAGTACTAATTGACGGTATATGAATGCAACTGGGAGAATTAGCTGGAGTACCGACCGAGCTCGTCCAAATGAATAACTCGAGGTTAAGGTATGTAAAGGCCTCCAAGAAGTTAGAGGTTTTAGCCTATAATCATAGTAAACCTAGAATTGAATTCTCTGAGTTGAATGTCGAGTATCGAGTGTTTAGTAAACTTAAGCCATGTTTTTGCCGTATATCGTAGATTCAAATCCGAAAGTTAGTAAAGCATGCGCCAAAGGGCTAGTTATGATAATTCCAGATCTGCTAGTCTGTTTGTATGATTAGCAAGCACAAGTAGATTAAAAGAAAATGAGTATTCGTAATAAAAGTTAGTAAAGTAAAATCGTATATATTTACAGCTTATGACTACAAATAGCCCTTCGTACGATGAGATATCGACTACGACAGCTTTCATATTCCACAGATAAGATTCCTGGCCATGCATTAGCCAAAACAAGCTAAATAAAGATTTCGTAATCGAAATCAAGAAAAAAAACCGTATAATGCTAAGAGACGACAAGATAAACAGATTTTCTTGTGATAGTCTTTTTCAGCTATACATGCTTGCTATTTACAGGTGCTATTGTTTGCCGAGACTTGACGTGGTGCCAGGGCATCTGGCCTTGAGCTGCCCGCGCCCGGGTTGGTAATCGTGTCGCCACCGAGCTGGTTTACGCTTACCTGGGCTGAACAGATGTCAGTCTCATCTTGGACGAAGACGGACGAAGCTTTTCCCATATCGGGCCTGGGACGTAAAGACTACAGCATCGACAACCCTTGCTGAAGCTTGTGGTCTGTGTGGTACCGCTCCAAGACAGATATTCCTCATAAGAAGTTCCTGCGAATGTGTACAAATAAGCTGAGGTTCTTGCTGAAAGTTCGGTGTCTGGTGGTACGCACCCCATTCGTTGCGTATATCCGGCATGCGAGTCCTCCGTGCACTGCATTACTCAAGCATTTATATCGAGGCTATGGTCTTGTCGAGACCCAGGGACTCAGAGAGGAGCCCTAAGGAGCGACGAGTGAGCACTCCTATTTGGTCGGTTTTGACCCAAGTAGTGGCATAGATCGCTTGCTGCTTTGGCGCCATCCGCCATGGCTCTGTGACGGCTCTGTCGCTACTTGTATATCTATTTATGTGCTATATACTAGCTACTAGACAGCGTGCCGTCAAGGTTTGCTGTGCACGTCAGCTTTATCAAGATGCATGTTTGATCTCGCTTTATAAATGCCTTCTTCGCATTCCGCTATCTCCGCCATACACTGCGCTTATGCTATCTATATTCAAGAGCCATTATATTATTTTAGTGGCTTTACTACTCGCACTACGGTGATCGACGCCTCTGGCGTCAGACATTGCTCGTGTGCAATTATATAGACGTAGCGATCCGTGATTCTAGCACTATCGAGTCATCGCCCCGTCATCCGAGCTTAATTTCCGTAGGTGTAAATTTTTCCTTTTTTGTTGTACAGTATGGGTGGTGGTTCAGGTTCCTGTTCCATCATTTCTATTATTACTCATAGAGGCTTGCGTATTGTATGTGTGTTTATCTCCCCGTGGTCACTGAGCCGCTAGCTATACTGCTAGTATTCAGCTTACGCTGGGCCGTGTCAGCCTTGCTGATTAGCAGCTGCGACCTTGCCACACATAGCTTTTCGGCTCTATGTTGCTTCTTTAGATGACTAGACAAAGCATTTACATTGGCTTCTACCAAGATAGTTCCTTGTATTAGAATGTTTCTCGTTAACTGTTGATGCTTTCACAAAGGCTTATGTGCTTCGGGCGGTCGCGAGGTCAAGCATACCAAGCATAAATTTGATTTTCGTAAACCTCGAGATAGAGCTAGCCAGCACTGATGTGCCTGTGCCACCCGAAGTAAGAACAGTTTTACTAGTAAGACAGCGCCAGCCATACCCCTAAGTGGCTGTGCATGGCTAAAACTCGTTTAAAATTGAGTATCACCCTTAAACGATATGTGACGTCAGAGGAAGCCAAACTTTGCAAGAATCAAATGGTAAAAACGAATATCTCTATAGCAAAACTAGAATTCATAACAATAAGCTACACATTAAACCCTTTAAATCTCTTAAGTTACAATTCATATTATGTTAAAGAAAATTTAAAGCTTAATATTTATCAGTACATGAATAAATATTATAAATTTTTATGTATGATTCTATAATTTTTGAATGAAAAAGATTTAGTTAAATTTACTTGCGCCCCTAATTCCGCCCATGCAAGACAATGGACTTCTATTTAAAAAGAAATCACGTGAACAATAAAATACTTGTATTTGAGACCTTATTTTAATGACACGTAATATTTTTTTTCTTCTTTTTGTTTACATTGTCAATATTTACAATTTCAATGATTTGCACCAGTGGTGGACTTACTTATCCAAAAAGTGTCGATTGATATTTATTTGTGGTAGCAATTGTTAATACTATTATTAATTTGTTATTTTTAATTATAAATATAATCGGAATGCAGTTGGTATTTTTCAATCATCTACCGATCATTTTGGTGTAAACAAAAAAATTCATGTTGAAAGATAGTTTCCGGCTACTGTAATCGAAAATTTACAGTAATTATTGTGCAGATAAATTTGAAAAAAAATAATATAGTGTATCAACTAAAATGCTTAACTGATATTTTATTGCCCACTTTTAAATAAAAACTGACACAATATGATTAAATTTAACTTTTAGGCTAATATTTTTGATTAAAATATAATAAATAATATATATTTTTTCTCTCTTCTTCGTCATTTAAGGAATTTTGCCTCTCTCTTCCTAAAATAGCATATGTTTATTTTTCTCTGAGTAACAAAAAACAGTATGCATTAAATATTAGTTTTTGAATTTCTTTTAGTAATGATTTCATTATTGTCTTTTTTTAACCTTAAATTAATTATTGTTTTCCTTCATATCCAAATATCTATGATGCATATAATAGGTTAAAATATACAATGTTTGTTGCATACCTATAATAAACATATGTATTTGATATTTATTTATTAAATAACTATTTAATATATACATGCAATATAATCATACATACATAAATTGACTGTGATAATCTGTTAAGTGGACAGAATTGACTGTGTGCATATATATATACACACATTAAATTAATGTATACTCTTATGCAGTAATATAATCATATTTATAGTATATATCAAAAGTGTTTATTATTGTGTATTTCAATTTGTTATGTATATATAAATTGTTTGTACACGTAACATGTATTTATATGTAGATTGAATTGATATATACATTTAAATTTTTTAAAATTTTCTTTCTTTCTCTTATATACACATATCTTTAAAATCTTGCATTGGTATACGCCGTTTCGGCTTATATGCACCAGCTATTATTTATTTATATTGGTATTCATTATTTAGTATTCACCTAATAAATTAGTATTGATATTAATTAGATTTTTATTTATTTAATAAGTTGGTATACATTTATTTGCATTGATACTTTTATATTGATAAATATTATTCTGAGTTCACCTATTTGTATACATGAATAGCTAAATGAAAAATAATTAAATTCCTAATTGTAGGAATTTCACGTGAAATAAACAAAATTAATTATGGAATATTTCTAATTGTTCCAAATAAAATGAGAGAAATTTAATAATCTAGATTACTAATTTTAGATATATTAAATAACAAAATAAGGAGAAAAATTTAAATTCTAATTTTAAAAATATTTTTATTTCAAGTTATGAAGTTATTTAACAATAACCTAATATTCTTTTTTACATTATTTTCAGTTTTTCATATTTTAGTAACGGATTCAGAATTTAAAGTTTGTGAATATGAATTATAAAATTGCCAATTATATAGTGAAGCACTATGCCAATCTCTCGCATAGATTTGACACACCCATTCACATTGGCATAGCCCAGCCCACTTTCTCCCACTCCGTACGTACATACCCAATATACTAGATGCCATTGGCCCGTGCCAGCACAGGCCCAACAGTTTGTTGTCTTTTGTTTATTTATGTGTTTCTTATAAGTTATAGTAACATCTCTTGTTTAAATTTATTTGAATATATTTTTTTATATTTAATATTATTTAATTTTAAAATTTTTATTATATTCGGGATAAAAGAATCTTATAGTCATCAAATAGTAGGAAATATTTATGAAATTTTCAAAAGTCTTGTAATTACGAATAAATATTATCGTTGGTTATCAAAAACATATTTGAAGTATTACGCTGTATTTTTTTCATAGCGACCTATCATTAACTATTTATCAAAACATAATTTACATATGGATCTAATTTTTTTTATACCTGAAATATCACTGCCACGCAGTAAAAGGGGACAATTGATAAACGCTCGATAATGGGGCCAAAGTAGCAAACTTATAAATACTTGATAATAAATGCCAAGCAGAAACTTGCACCACTTGATAGTTCAAGTATAAAACATAAAAATGTATATTTTATATATTTTGACCTTCACTTTAAATATTATAATACATTTATACCTTTTTTAAAAAAAATTATTAAATTTTATTTTGAGTTAAACTATACCAAATAAATTAGGAAACGGTGAGAGAATTCATTTTACTGCGATCTTGAATTAGAATTTTATTTCTTCTAATTTGGTTACAATTTTATACTGCAAGCTATTATTAGAAAGTTAAACTTCCATTTTTCTTGCTTCTTTAGTCTTAGAGCAATTGAAATGCTCATAGAAGCAGCTCGATATTTTTGTATTGTTACTAATAGAAGCAGCTCTATATTTCATTGTTATCATCTATCTTGGCTTTTGTATCAACTCATAAAAAAGATAAAAATTATGTAACAATATCAAGTATCATAGCCTCCCTAAAATAAAAACTGTAAAATATCGATAAAGTCCTTTGATCGGTAAGCTGGACAAGACAACCGCCAATTATATTTTAATGTTTTTATCAATTCACGAAAAAATATTTACATAACAGCATTAAGTATAACAATCTTAAAATATAAAAAGCGTATATCAATAAAATCTTTATTTGATGACAAGCGGGCAAGACAATCGTCAGATGCTTCTATATTTTAGTGAAGTAATATAAATCAATATATTGATAGTTTTAATCAGAAATAAAGGTTTTAAAATTAAATAGTTCATTCTCTATTTTTAATTAAAAACTTATGACTTTCTCTGAGCAAACAAAAGAACAAAACTAGGAAAGAAATTCGTGGGAGTTTTTGGTCTTTTGATATTTTTTGGTTTCTTTTTCAATTTATTTATGACATGCATACATTAAGTGCCTTTTTATTTTTTCTTTCTTCTATTAAGGTTCTTGGTATATACCATCATTTTAGTTTGGTGGGTTGTTTTGTAGTTGCATTGTCTTACCTAATTTCACGTGTTCATGCTACTCTCTTAATAATTGTACTCAGTGGTCTCCGTATCACGTGTTCATGGTGGAGTGTTTACGGTTTGTTGAAAAATTAAAATTAAATTTATTAAAAAAAAAATTAATACGAATTATAATTTAACTAATTTTTAAATTTTAAAATACAAAAAAAATAAAAAAAATAAAAAAAATAAAAAAAATAAAAAAAATAAAAAAAATAAAAAAAATAAAAAAAATAAAAAAAATAAAAAAAATTTTATATTTATTTAAATATATGATAGACAGTTTTTTACAATAATTAAATATTTTATACCTTTTGATCATTAATTTGTTTTTGGTGATATTTTATTTCACATGCACTACCACACTTTTAAATTTCATTTTCTTAAACAATATGTCCAAACCCTGTGGCACGCTTAGCATGCGTATGAAATAATGAGCATGTAATCATACGAGATCATGAAGCTAAAGCTTTGTCTTGATACGCAATTTGAGATTTTTAAGTTGTAATTTTTTACTCATGAACATAAGTGTCACGCCCCGCCTCGGGAGATATGACCGGCACCTCGGTGCCCTGGCGATCTTGACATTAATCCTGCGCTGCGACATCTCGTGCCTCGGCTAGCTCTCTATCTCAGTTCCCTTAAAACAAGTGCTATATAACTACTAAACACAGCCTCTCCCGCCATCTAGCCCATAGCCAACCGCACCTAATAACAAACACCGTAACACACTCAAATCAGGGTCTTACGTGCCGACAAGGCCACCATGTCAGTTTTAGTCATCTCGAAACTTAAACAAGGAAATACCGCAAAGCTACGCGACCGGCAGCGTCACCACTAATGCTGCTATGGCCCCACACGGCCAACATATAAGAAACAAAATACTAAACAACTATACAATCGCACGGCCACTGACCTGGCCAATCGACCACAGGAGATAATATACAATTCGCAAGCCTCTACGAGTAACAATAGGAAATGGACGGGACAGGCCCCGACCTACCCATAATTGCATAAATAAAAGGAAAAGAGCTATACCTCTAGAAATCGATCCTGATGCATTTGCTTCTACAACCCACAATGAATAGAATCACGAGGGATCGCTCGTCTATGAGTACCGCAGTAGTAATGCAGCGCCCACTGGGCGCGCATTATTCAAAATTATATGCAAAGTAACCAAATAATATAATCAAAAACAACCGAATATAGATAGCATATCTAACAAATCTATATGGTAGGAGATAACTAATCAAGGTTGGTGAAAACCGAATCATGCTTTCAGACCGAGCAAGGCTGAGGCGTACCGTAAACGCGGATTTTATCATTGCCTAAGAATTTTGGAAAGATATAACATATAAATAGATATACAAGAGCAAGCAAGAGCCAATACGAACCCCCATGTTTGATACTAAACAAGCAAATAATCTATATACCCCTACCCAGTCAAAACCAAGTCAAAAATAAGTCACTCCACTCATCTCTGCCACTCAGAGCTCCCCACCTACTGGGTCTCTGCCAGCTCTGGCCCGATATAAGAATCAGACTGTCCTGAGGACTCTGTGTGTATTAAAGAATGCATAGGGTCCGATCCCCTGACACAAACTCAACTGACTATCCGAAACCTGTGGAAAGGCTAACTGTAATAATCAATGTAGCGTACAAGAATGCATAGGTCTGGTTCCTCGACACAAAACTCAACAGGCTATTCAAACCTGAGCCGCACTGCACGTCGATCGATCAAGCATGGGAAGAGTCATCCCATCTTCGTCCAAGGGACTGTGACGCCACTCTTGAGTGACGTAACCCACCCGCTCTGGCGACACGACACAAACTCAGGGCGGCAGTGACGTCACAAGGGCCCTCACGCCACAACAAGTCTCAACAAGCAAATAACACATATAAATAGCAGCATGTATAACTGAAAGGCTATCTCGAAATCTCGATTTATTCTCGATCTCTTTATATATTAACCGATTCTTCACGATTATACTGATTCAAATCTTTTCTTTTAATCGTTGGCTAATCAGAATGTGATACTATTTGTCCGAATGGCTACAATCAGGCCAATATCTGCCTGCTCCTCAATGCATAATGTACTATAATACTATCTCGAATGGCTAACAGAATGTATAATACCGTCTCGTCTATCTCGATTTTCACTACCCTTATTCCAAATCTGCTTTATTCTACAACATGCTTGCTAATCATACAATAGTCTATACCGAACTGAATGCTAACTCACCCTTTTGCGCATGCTTTTCTATCTTTCTGATCTAATATGATACTTCAAGAACGCAAACCGTAATCTACTAGACTTACTCACTTCAACATTCAACTCCGAGAGTTTCAAATACTTGAGTTTACTATGATTCATACAGCTAAAGCTTACTAACTTGCCGAAGAACAACTTCACATACCTTAACTCGATATCCATCTGTTTGACGAGGTCTTCGCCGCACTCCGCCCATTTCTCCTAACCGCATTCATAGACATCAATTAGCACTAAATACAACGCACTCAAGGACGACGCCACTATATAATTATAGCCTAAACTTATAGGCTTATCGAAAGATCATTTAAAACTTGCTATTTTTCAAACTAGAAGGGAGAAGTATTCACTTTACTTCGCTTAGAGCACATAGACACTAGTTTGGAGCAATTCTACTACCTTGGTCCTAGGGCTCGACGACTGGTTGGCCGTATTTCGCGAAACAAAATCCGTAAAAATGCTCCCCGTCGCTAAAATAATTTGGCACTCGAGGTTAATTTGAGTTTGGACTACGTTTGCGCCGTAATCAAACGATTATATAATCTTTCCCTCGTCTTCTGCTTTTGTTGCATTCTGAAATTATTTAAAGGATAATGACCAATTTAAACCGAAGAGGCGCTATATATACTTGGACACTATAAATCGTACTAGTAACGCGATTTATAAGTCAGACTTCGGGAATGCAATTTATAAGTCACATTCGTGAGATCGCGATATAAGTCGCATTCGCAGAATGCGATTTATAAGTCGATTCTCGAATGCGATTTATGTTTACTCTGGCATTTGCAATTTATAAGCGCCGATTTTGCCTCACGACGCGCCGACTTGGCGCTGTCCGTCTTTCCCCGAGCCTTTTCTTAGCATGTATGGTATTCAAATATGCTTAACCAATCACGCGAATAGGCCATCTATGTGCCGAATTTACTGGTGTAACAATAAGAAACCCATATTTATTCTTAGACAATCTTATCAAATACTAAGTAAAATTCATAATAAAATATAATAACTATCACAAGGTCATTCTCAAAAAAATACAACTTAAAAATCAAACTTTAGTTCAATAAAAAATAAAACTAAACATGAGTTGTAGTATACTATTCTTTAATAAATTTAGTTGGTAAAGGTTGGTGGGAGTAAATGGTAAATGTTATTTATATTTATTAAATGAATAGTTGGTAACAAGTTGGTATATATAAAATGACTTTCTTTTTTTTTACAAAATATGAACTTGTGGGTTAAATTTTACATTTAAACAGATCATGATTTGAAATTCCCAAATCAAATCTTTTGGGAGAATTTGGGATTTCATCTCAGGAGATGAAATCGCATGTCCAAACGCTAATTTCATCTCAAAATTTCAAATCGCGATTTCATATCGCATGTCCAAACGCCTGCTTCTAAATCTAATTATCTATACATGATGTAATGTATGCCGATTTTTTTAATTACTAATACATCTCATCTACTTTAATCATTTGGCCTCGATTCTCAAGACCGACATTCAATCATTTGAAACTTGCGTAAATACATATCATTTGAAAATAGAAACAAAGTTATTGAGAGATAAGTAAACGCTTCTTTCCAGATGCTATCTAACATTTTAAAAATTATAGCAGCTTTAAATATTTGTGAATAATGCACGTTTGCCCATATTTCACCTAACACTTTAAAGACATGAGTTTTTATGAGTAACTTTAGTAAGGTATTTCTTAACTCACCTTATATATGTTTTTCCGTACACAGTGTATGCCCCATCTGAATACTACATCAACTACTCACAATGGTTGAATTACATTAGAGCATGGTAATTACACTAGGGGTATCAATGGTACGGTTCAAACGATTATTTTATAAATCGTTTCTCAATTTCTTATTATTATATTTTTAATACGCAAAAACGCCATTAAAAGCATACCTTAATGATTGGGTAAAGTTTTCGAGGATCATATTTATAAAGCTTGAAATTTCTACTAAAATCATACAGCAAAAATGTTCATGCCTCGCAAAATTTACTTGTTGGTCAGTGTTAATTTTATTAGAAGGACCTGAATGAAAGGAAAAGCAAGTTACTGAGTAAAGAGTGGTTTATTCTCCTTCGCTCTTTTCTTTTCTATTTCCAAAATATTGTTATAGTTTTTTAACATTCTTCGCAAAATGTTTCAACGTATCGTGAATTTTAATTGATATCCTTCAGCGCTTCGGCAAACCTTTTCTTTTCCAGGTCTCAAGTTACGCTACATTTTAAAAAAATAAAAATAAAATACTCCCACCTGATACTATTGCTTGTCTTCCAAAGCTATCTTTCAAGAGAGTTGATGCAGAGCCTTATAAGGGATAGAGGCAGCCAAGAGAATATACTAGGCTCACAGGTGTTGTGGGGTGATTACCCTTATTTTCAAATTCTTTTATTAAATAAATTAATTTTTGTTCAATTCTATTAATAAAACGTCATTGTAACGTCACTCTCTTATAAAGTTTGGAAACCAATTGACCAGTTATTTTAATATGGAGAAGATAAGCTATCCCATTAGAAAAGAGGATCAAAACGCTGGTAGAGTTGCTAAAAATAATATATATAAATAAAGAAATATGGGGTTGGTGGATTATTGAAGACTCGACGACTCTATTTGTTGTTGTTGATCAAAAAGATTCATAAGTTGGTAAAGCTGCAAATTGGGACATCAACAAAGAGGTTTGAGGTATGAGGTTGGTTAAAATTTTCGACTTCCTATGTCAGTTTGGACATTAATTTCTTAAGCATAAAATTTATTATAGAATTACAATTTTTAATTAAAAATATTTTTAATTTATTTCAATCATAATTTAATTTCCAATTTCATATAACTGACTATCTCAAATGTTTTTTTTGTTTTTTTAAATTTTAATTGTTTGATCAAATAATTTTGATTTTTATAATTATTGTATTATTTTTATTTCATATTGAGAATGTGATAATAATTTTGAGATAGCTTATTTTCCAATCAAATGATTCTCAAGTATGTATTAGTATTGTTGTATGGAGAAAGATATATAGCCTATTTGGTCGTATTTTTAAAATCTAACTTATTTTGTAAAATGCTTTACGAAAATACTTTTATGGTAAATAATATATGCTTGAGCAATAAATTTAAAAAAAATACTTGAGTGACAATTACTGTTTAATCAAATTTTAAAAGTAATTTTAATTGTATCTTTTCAAAATTCTGCCAAAAAAACTACTTTATTTAACTTACTTAAAAATAATTTTTCTTACTACTCAAAAATACTTATTTTTTTTTTCTAAAACTTGATTCAAATCTTTTTGAAAAAAAGAGTACTTTAATACTCTCAAAAAATTTGAACACACAAACTAATAGACAAAGCAAAATAATTTAACTCGCTAAATAATAATGTATAGTGTGATGTAAAGGGGAGCACTATGGTGAAAACCAAAAAAAAGAGCTTGAATTTTTTATTTTAAAAAACGTGTTTTATTTAATTATCATTAATTTATAAATAATAATATTTTTAATTTGAACACACTTTTTAAAAATATTAAAAAAATCAAAAAAGATAAAAAAATTAAAAAAATTAAAAAAATTAAAAATATTTTTAAAAAGATATAATTTTTTATTTTATTAAAAAACTATTAAAAGTTATTAAAAACTCATTCAAAAATTAATAATTATAAAAACATAAATATTAAAAAAATCATAAATTAAAAAATTAAAAATTGTATTTATTGAAGATATTCTGGTATATTCCTTTTTTAAAAAAGAAATTTAGTAAAAACAGGAGGGAGGGTCCTTTAATAAATGCTGCACTTAAAAGGTGTACATGAAATAGAGTTGGTAATCATTATATTACAAGCATTACCTTGCTGAATAGGTCCAGCATATTTATATTGTGTAAAATTAGTGCTTGTTCACCTAAACTCACAAGTGGCTTTAATATTTTCTTTTTAATTAAAATTAATTCATAAGCTGGCATTGAATGGTTGATTTCACTACTGTACATATGATAAGACAACTTTAAATTCAAGGATCAGACACACACATTCTAGACATATGTATATGTGTGTATAATCATGAAGATATAATTTTTTATCAAGCAGCTAATATTTATAATATATAAATAAATAAAAATTAATTCTCTTATATATAGTATAATATTTTGACGATAATTTTTTTTTTTTAACTTTCCTAATTTCACTTTGTCTGTGTGTGAATTTGTGATTAAGTTAGGTTGGGTTGGTAGGCATGGGGAGTAGGTTAGTCTTTCATTTTTTCTTTTTCTTTTCTTTGTCTTTTTCTTTTTCTCTTTCCACCATTTCTTGTTCTTAGCTTTGGTTAAAATTACACTTCAATCATACTTCCTTCGTTTTAAAATAAATAAGATTTTTAATTTAGTCATACCCCAAGAATCTACTTATTTATGCAGTTTCAAAAATACTTTTATTAATTTATTCTTAATAAATGCGAAAAAAGATATTACTCTTTTTAAGACGAGTGAAATCTTTTCGATTTAAATAAAGATAAACAAATAATGATCATCAATGCCTTCGATAATATAAATATCACTTATTTTAAAACAAAATAAAAAATTAAAATATCACTTATTTTTAAAACGTAAACTACTGGACCCAATTTTTAAAAGTATAAGATTACAACTTACAAGACAATTAGACAAGAGGTGGCAAGTATTGTAATTTATGCTTTTCTTCTAGGGGTGAATGGTGATTCGAGTTGTGTCCTTAGGTTTATTTATTTATTTTTTCATTAATAAATAAATAATCTTATTATTTTTATTTCCTCAAATTTCATTAGAAGTGTCACGCGCATTTTATATGTATATATATAGTATTCAACTCTAATCATATAATTCGTCTCATCTTTCCCTTCGCTTGCTCTAAATAAACGCTTCTGAATATTTTCAAGCTTTAAATTTCTTATATCATGTTTAATAATGAAACTTGAATTAAATTATAAAATAAATATTTATTTAAAATATTTTAAAGTATTGTTTAAATATCAAAACTCCTAAAAATGAAAAGAATTAGAGAATGAGAAGTATTTTTCATTTGAAGCAAGTGTAACAACTTCTGAATTCATTGATTTTGTATTTTTTTGCATTTTGAGTTTAAAAATTTTTCGCTTTTCATTATAATTTTCTTTTCAAGAACACTCATATCATTGATTCTTTCTCATTTTTTAATCTCAAATATTAAGATTTGTGCAAAACACTCTTTAGTTGTTGAGTATCTTGAGGAAGATATCGACTGACTTCTTGTTGCAAATGATCTTACTTACATCGATTCTAATACTTTCTCTTAATTTTATTTTTGAATTTTTTTTTCTATCAATGAGATCTTGACTTATGTCATGTGTTAGCTCCAAATTTGAAGTTAATTTCTTTGTTTTTTTCACCAATATCCGCTTTTACTCGTGAAATCGCTGATTCTTTCTTTTTATCATAGCTACGTGCCCCTCTTCCTCATACTAAACTAGGTTGCATTGTAGTACCTTCCCTATATACCTTCGCCCTATGTCATATCTTAAGATTCATTCGAACTACTTTATTAAAACAAACTTTTATTGAATGATTGTTGTTTTTATTTTTATTTTTATGACAAGTTAATTTAAAATTTTAATGTAGGCAAACATTATCTTTTAATTATTATTTGATGGGTTCAAGTGTAGACGTGTACACAGAAAGTTAAGAAAACAAAAGTCTTTCATATAACAAATAACTAAGGGAAGTGTGCACTGCCGAATTCCGAGATAGAGAAGGCAAGCCTCTCGAGAAAGATGGCCCACTTTCTTTTTTCTTTCTTTCTTATTTTAGGTTTTTTTCAAACGATGGGAGAGAAGGAAGCCAAACATCTGATCGTAATTAGATACATAAATAATTTTGGACTTCACAGAGATTTGAGATTCCGTAAGTAACTCATTAAGTGCTTTCTAAGAAGAGCTTTGAAGAAGAAAATACTTTGTATTGCCACATACTTCCTCCGTTGCAATTCTGTGTGTCACCGTTTACCTAGACACAACATTTAAGAAAGAAAGGAAAGATGTTTTAAATTTATAGTCAAAAAAACAAATCTAAATATTTTGTGACTATAAATCGCCTTATTAAGGATAAATGAAAATTTTAAAATTATTTGATTTTTTAATTTTTGTATTTTAATTAATGTTAATTAAAGTTTAAAGGATTTTTTTAATAAAATCAAATATTATTTTATTTTATTTTATTTATATCAATTATATTTTTACTCAAACTAAAATTTAATATCTTAATTCGATCAGATATCAAAGTTTTGGCTTTATCGGTGAAAGTTTAATGATCCATCTCATAATACTACCCTATTTTTCCACTCTTACCTTTGTGCAATATATTGACATATTTAAAAAAGTAGGTGCACATAGACTTTCTTACCAGTTAAATTTATAATATGTTTTACCTAAAATACCCTTTACCTAAATACCAGAGTCCACTTGTACCATTCTCTCCTTCCTCCCTCCCAACAACTTTCCAATACACAAAAACCTCCTAAAACCTCATTCATTTCTCCTCTTCTTCAGGTAACTATCCATCCTGTCCATCTCTCTCAACCAAAAAGTGTGCCCAAAACAAAGAAAATCACACTCCATAAACACTTGCATTTGTCACAAAATATCAAATTCTTTGTGTTAGCCCACAAAAAAGATCAATGGCTCTTACAAGTAAATAGCACTACCAACTCTCTTCTTCCCAACAAATCTTTGGTTCAAAATCAACCCCTTTTACCTTCTCCTCTAAAGAATGCATCTCTCGCCACCAACTCAACCAAAACCGTTAGATACGTTCAACCCATCTCAGCCGTTCATGCCTCTGATCTCTTCCAAAACCCCATTGTTTCCGACAAGCTCCCCAAGCTCTCTCTCCACCGGCGGTCTGGCGCTGCGTTCGCCGTGACGAAAAACAGAATGGGCCGTGGATAGCTGAAATCCAAGAAGGTCTCTTCAGCTACCTGAATACCCAAATCAGAGGCTTGGATCTGTTCTCAAGACGATCGAGGAGTTCCTCTCCCATCGTTTGCTGGTGAGGCTAGGAGCCTTGAAGAGCGCCTGGTGAGCTGCTATGGGAAGGGCGTCTTTGCCAAGATAGAGAGATTGTGTGAGCCATGGAATCAATGCGAATAATATTAGGGATGATTGCAATCCTTCAAATGCTGTTCTCATGTTTGGTGGTCAGATGCCTGTGATCACGTTAACTTTTTTCTTCTTTTTACCGTCTTGGTCTTTTGTCTTTCTCTGTGTCTGCTTTATTTGGAATTTGTGTTTTCCATATGTTCATATGGATTTATATCTCATTTTAAAAAGTTTCATTAATCCTATCTTTCTATTAGATCTTTGCTTTATTATTGATTTTTTAGTATTGTTTTGCTTGCATGTCCTGCCCGGTAAGTTTTAACTTTTATGTACTTTTATTATTAGATTGCTTAAAACTAAGAGGGATTGGCAAGATGAATATATGTGATAAGTGTAACCTTTGTAATTAAACAAATTGATCTAATTCGAAATCCTGCTGGAAATGCTTCTAACTTGCATTTTTGCATTGACATTACTTATCATAAGCTGTTTATAGCGTCAGCATCCATACCGCATATGCCTGTATTAAGATCCTTCCTGGGGGAATCTGGTATAGGTTGGAAGAAGATGCAATTTGGTAAAGCCAAGATCAGATCCATTTGGAGGAAAAGGATGGTGGAAGCTACCGAGTTACAGGAGACAATGTGAATGGAGATGCATTGATACTGTTCAGGACTCCTGACCCTCAGAGGCTGATCAGGGCCTATTGTCAATCTGCAGCTACTTGAATCTTTTTGAGGGTTGCCATTGGCATATGTTGCCATGCAGAGGTCACACAATGGAACTTGGATTTCAGAGAGCATAGTGAGCAGGGTGATAGGTATGCTCCATCTGTATTCACTTTTAATATAATTTAATTGATATGTCTAAAGTATTTCCATTCTATTGCTTCAGATAAATGAAAGTCTTGTATTCTTATGAGTTATATAGGATAAATTTCACCAAATTTCCCTCTCACTTACAAAATACTACCATATAAAGAATATTGTATAAATATTTTTTAGTTTCTAAACAGGTTTATTACTGCGCAAGTCCCATTTGGCTTTAAAAGTCTTTTGTATATTCATGGAATTGAAGACAAATGATCTAATTGTTAACTAAGATAGTTCTTGAGTGGTTATTTAGGGCTAATAATGTAACTTGGATGGTAGGTATCGTGAACTAGCTAATAGAGTGGATGAGGCCCTTGGTTTCATGGCTGCAGCTGGACTCATAAATGGACCATCCATTATGAAAACCACCGAGTTCTGGACATCTTGGCCGAGTGCTGCATTTTTGCCCTATGAGCAGTCACTAACACGATTGGATTCAACTTCTGGTCTTTACTATGATTGCTCTGCCCATTTCCTTGGGCTGGGAGAGAGAACCAGCAAAAGCTGGATAAGTCTATGTTGAGTTCTTTGAGAGGAAAAGCTGCCAAACCCCTGGTGACATAAGGTGGACTGCAGTGTTGCAACATAAACCTTTTGTAATTGCACTTTTTCTCTGAATGTTGAATTGAAAAGGTTGTGAGACTCTTGTGTTTCAGGTGAGTGACAAGATGATCCAAATGGCTTGGTTGCTTGATTGAGATTTTGAACCTCAAACAAAGCTGGGAGGATTAAGGTTAATTACTAGAATGGGTTACAGAAAACATGAGGCCGAAACTCCTCATCTTATCAGGCAGTCCGAAGAGCAGGGCAAATTGTCACTTGGGTATCTGATCCTATGCATGGAAATACCATCAAAGCTCCTTGCGGTCTAAAATCACCCTATTCCATCAGGGTAAGTTCTCTGCCAGACACAACTTAATTTGTCATATCCTAATATCGACTTTGGTACCCAACATGATAAGCATAATTAACAAGGTGGACTTTTATATTGGACAACACTTGAATTCATATAAAATTGTGAAATAGCTCTTTAGCACTGTACAGTCATCTGCACCGATCAATAATTGCATCCAGTAAAGCGATGCTCCTCAGCAATTCATTGAAAGGGTCAAATAAGGAAATCGAAGTATAAGTTATAATATGTTAGTTTCGTTGCATCTTTGGGAGTTGCCTCAATGGGCCCATTCTCTTGAACTACTCTCATCATTTGATAAGCTGAATGATATGAATCTTCCAACCATAGACAAGAGACGTGAGACAATGGGTAGTTTAGGACTGCATGCGAAAATAACCACTAAAAACTAGTAGTCATTTATCAAGATCTTTTCACTGGGGACTACTAAATGGACCAGTAGGCCACCAACGGAACAGAACATGGGTAGCTGACAGGAAGAATTGTAGTTATCAGGACCAAGAAATTGAACATGGTGGGTTTGGTAGGAGAAGAGGAGAGCAACGTGGAGCTTGGAAAGGTTTTTCTTTAGTGAATCAGTCAACAGAAAATATATATTTTTATATTATAAAATTATTGATAATGCAACTACTTAGTAGGGTGTGTCTCCTTTAGTGGGTCCGCTGATTGGAAGTTTGAGGTCCTACATTACAGTTGTGAATGAGTTATATCATAAAACAAAGCGCACATATCTCACATGACTTCTTGTGAGACAGGCTGAAGTAAGAGCATTCTTTGATGTTCACGAGCAAGAAGGAAGTCACCCAGGAGGAGTTCACCTGGAGATGACTGGCCAAAACGTCACAGAGTGCATCGGTGGATCACGAACTGTGACCTTCGATGATCTGAGCTCACGTTACCACACCCACTGTGATCCTAGGCTCAATGCATCTCAATCCCTTGAGCTCTCCTTCATTATCGCAGAACGTTTGAGAAAAAGGAGGCTTGGATCACAAAGCGTATTAGGTCAATAGATATTTGGAAATGTTCAAATGTTGCCTTTTTATATATTATGAATGATGCAAGGAAAATTTATATTTTTCAAAACCAATTTGAAGGATGTGTTATGTTTGCCCTACGTGCATACTGATATTGTAATGTAATGAGAGTTTGTTGAGACTAAGCAAGCAATAAAGCAAGGAAGTTACTCTATACATGTCTATTAAATTTATTTATTTGAAACGACTTATTTTCAAAATTTCTTGGTGGTAGGTTGGTAAATCAAATTGAGAATATGCATACAAGCATATTGGATTGGCCACCTACCACTTAACAAACATGTTTTAGTGAAGCTATAGGTATGTTGATTCATTATTTTTCAAGAAACTATGATTTTAGTTCGTATTTCAGAAAAACTATTTTTAGATATAGATATATACTTCAAGCCAAAATAAACATGCTTTCACTTCGATGTAGATGTTATTTTTAATTTTAATTCTCATTATTTAGAAAGAAGAGTTTTTATATAATCAAAGAAACAATGCAGAGTTACATCTTTTTTCAAAGTATTATTGGTGTAAAGTGAGTTGCGTTAATACATTTAATTTTTTGTAACGAATAATTTCTTGCGTTTACGCACAAAGCTTAAAAATACCACTAATTTTAAAAACTAAAGGAAGTTTTTGAAACTTTTAGAATACATGTATGAAATTTTTCAGCCAAACTTTATGCATGATTGTTGAAAGTTTAGGTTTAACAAGTCAAATTTCAGGATAAACACAAAAGTTCGAACAAAGTCAAATTTAATGCAAAAAAAAATATAGAAAGTTCCGCTTTGACAACAAACTTCAAGAAAAAATATCCAAAGTTTGCTACCAAACTTCATATAGGCTAATTTTTATAATTTTAATCATGTATGCCTCAAGTTTATATACATTAATTATGACTTAAATGATGATCTTAAAATTAACTATCCGTGCACTTGCCCTGCTAAGTTGATGCAAGAACCAATAAGAGTTTTGGGAGGAAGGAAGTGTGTATATATATATATATATATGTAAACCTCCAGAGGCATGTTGGATCTGATATGTTTTTTTAACTTCATTTATATATATATTTTTTAACTATTTAAATATTTTATTGTGTTTTTGTTTTTTGGTTGTTTTTATTTTTGTGGTTTTATTTTTTTTTGAATTAATTCAATTTTAATAAAGAAATAATGTGATAATTAAATTAGAAAATATATCATATTTATTATTAAATATCAATTTTCATTATTACTCATTAATATATTTTTTTTATTGTAAATTAAAATATTATAAAAGCACAAAATTTTACAAATTAATTAAATATTAATTAATAATAATTTATTAAATATCATATCATATTACTATATAAGTGAGAATCCAAAAGTGAAAAGTATAATTACGATTTTATTCTCTTTATTGTTATAAATTAAAATATTATAAAATATCTAATTAATTATATATTAATTAGTAAATAACCTCCTTATTAAATATCATATCTATACTATTCTAAAAGTGGGAACACCCTAAGTTGAAAATTTGAATCACCAAAAATATTCAGTTAATATTAAAATGACTATTTTACCCTTCGAGAAATAAAATTAACTATTCTTCGTTAATATACAAAATGTAATTTTAATAATTTTTAAATATTTTATTTTTTTTATTTTTTTTATTTTTTTTATTTTTTTTATTTTTTTTATTTTTTTTAGTTTTTTTAATTTTTTCATTTATTTTAAAAACTTTTGTCATTATTATCGTGGATAAAATTAAGTAAATTATCTTTTTGTTTCAATTTTATTTTTAAAATATTGTCCAAGGAATTAATCATCTCATCAATCTAATTTATTACATTTATAAATTTAATATTTGAATTTAAATTTCAATGCTACTTTTTTGTTCAATAGTTTAAATTAATATAAAATCTTGAATGATATTTCTGGAATTTATTGTTCAATCTATATATATAAATAAAAGAAGGTTATGGGCATTGATGTGGCATGCTTCTAAAGCCACCATGCCCATTTATCTTTTTATCTCTATTTTTGAATATTTTGTCATTTTAAATTATTTTATTTAACCCATTTATTAATCTAATATTTCTTCCATGTCGCTTACTAACTCATCTTTTCCTTTTACAATAATATTTAAATTGCAATAATATCAAAAGGCATAACACCATTGCGGTAATTAAAAAAAATGATTTCCTTAAATTTGCACGTTATCTCTACTAATTGTTTATTCTTTTTTTGGGGCTTAAGAATGATGATGGAGTTTCTTTTATTGAAGTTGAGAAAACGTTGTTTCCAGCTTTGAAACTCAATGGAATCAAACTCCGCTGCATACACAACTAACAATCTTAGGGAATTTAAGTAAACTAAAGATCACTTCATAAAGCTAATCCAATAATCCCCTCATTCTGGTCAATTTAGACTTAAAGAAACACAAGGATGATCATAATAATGAGACAAACAAGAATTTTACTATCTTATAATGTGGCTTGAATGACAAACATTACCACCCACACGAGAGCAATAAGAATTTTATCTTCTGATGAACCATCCTATTTCTTACTAATCAATGCTACTTTTAGTTACACTATTATGTATGTCAAAGTTTGGTTAATTATCCGGCCTTCTTACTTATTTAAGCATAGCTCACTTCCTATATTGTATTATCCTCCCTTGTTTATCTCATTTTATGTAACTTTTGCCATTGTATAACAATGCTTCATGTTTTTGATATTCCTAATCTGCATCAAGTTCCCGAGAGAGCTCTAGCTCTATATTTCACCCGCTTCTGCGCCAGCCTGCCTACTTTCGTATTTGTCAATTCTAGTTTGTTATTCAAGAAATTGAGAGAATTTTTTTATTTTTAACTTTTTTTCAAGGGATAAAATTGAAAGAACATAGTCCAAGCCATCAAAATTTTTAGTCAAGTGGACTGCGTAGGACCGAATGAATTCTACTGCTCTGCTGACCGGAGAATAAAGGCCGTTAAGAAAATGCAAGTAGAATCAAACAGTGACAATATGACAAGAATTATAAATTTTATGTATAACTAAGGGAAAGGTGTCCTATCTTCATGTCTTATTTTGTATTATTGAGTCTTTACTATTTCTATATCAACTCTTAACTCTCGTTGAATATTGCCTAATTAAGAGTGATAATTAGGTCTTTCTTTAATTCGTTTCTTTTGTATTGAGAGTTAAGAGATTCGTAACAACTTGGAGTTTCAATAACAAACTTGTATCAACTTAGTTTGCACAATTAAGTCAAGCAATTACACATAATCTACTAAATGACATAGAAAGAGTCAAAGAAATCATGCTTTGCAGTCAACATACATGAGCTAACAAATTTTTTAAAAAGGGTCATTTTTCAACAATATAAAAAAGTGTGATTATTGGGAAAGCACAGATTAGAACAACTTGGAGTTTCATTGAACAACTTGTATTATCCTTTCTTTTCTAATTATAGAATGATCTTTTTGCTTGTTATTGGCTTTCCTCATTTTTCTTTGATTGAAATTTTTTTTCTTTATTTGCTCTTTTTTTTATGGTACAGATATATCAATTAAAAGTTATAAATATTCTTCTACTTCAATGTATATTTGTTTTTCTAATTGTTTTTGTATGTTTGGTAGTATGATTGTTACACTCATAAGTTTGTAATTTTTCGCTAATCAAGGAAAATAAGGAGTAGTCTATTACCTTATTTATTCTCATTTATATTTATTTTTCATATCTTTTGGGGTTTGAAATAGAGAGGGGAAGATAAAAAGTGTAAAAATATTTAAAAAGGGTCATTTTTCAACAATATAAAAAATATAAAAAAACTAAAAAAAATAAAAAAAATATAAGATTAACATTTTTCTATCCATTTTGGTCAGTGGAATGATCTGTATCAAGAAAGAGAGAGAAACAAGAAATTTTAGTTTTGAGATCAAGAAAATAAAAAAAAAATAAAGATTGTACATATTTTTGTAGTAATCTTAGATGTCCACAATGGTATGATAAAACAAAAATACAGAATAGACAAAATGGCAAAAATTATTCGTGTATATGAATAACGTTATTATATGGAGTATCCATTTTGCAGCAATAATTTTTAGTTATCTCTCTATGTCATCCTACATTGCATATATATCTTTTATTTTGTCCTTTTTTCCTCGGGTTAATTGAAATAAGTAATTGTTAGTTTTTACATTACTTATATTTTCACTCCTCATTGTTTTCTTTAGTGAAAATAAATGTTTTAAGCTGGACCTGATAAATTTCAATATTTTTAGTATTTGTAAGATAAAAAGGGATTTTTATAATTTGTAGATTAAGCGCCAGAGGATATTTTATTATTTCAATAGTAAGTTTATTCAAAAACAAAAATATATATGGATAGTTTTAGTTTCTTTTATTGTTAAATTTTCTGTGCATGTTTTGTGATTTTATAAGAGAAAAGCTTTAAATTGATTGACTATTGATATAAAACAAAATTAAATATCTTTGATACATAATTTTCATACGCTGACCTTTCGGTGATATTTACTCAATGATTCTCATAAAAAATATTTAATAAGTTCAAAAATTCTCATAAAGACTACTGACTTTCTCAAGTATCCAGAACTCAATGGAAGCATGTTAAAATTGATCTCAAAAAGCCTTTGACAAACTAAATGGTCCTTCATTTATAAAACCCTAATCTTTTTTAAATTCCCCTCCCAAAATCACTAAACTTATCACGCAGCGGTGTATTACCACGGTAGGCCTATAGTAGTTTTGGAAGAACGGTTCATATTAATATTTTTATTTTTTTTATTTTTTTTAGTTTTTTTATATTTTTTATACTTTATGATTTTTACTTTCCACTTATATTAGCTATCAAGTGGACATAGGGTTATGAGATCCTATTACAATTCATAAGAAAGCCCCCACCTTATCTCATCTCATTTATGCAGACGACTTCATGATCGTGACGAAAGCTAATTATAAATTCATCCATGTGGTTAGCCAAAACCTTCATCGCTTTTGTGAATTGTCAGGTCTAAATAGTAACAAACTTGAATCTAAGGCCATTTTCTCTAAGAAACTCATTCATACTCATATCATCAACACCTTAGACATTTCTAATGAAAATTTTGGTAAAATACTTTAGGCTTCCCATCCTCAATAAGGAGAACCCCAAGCCTAGAGGATTTTTGGTATATCATGTGAAATGAATCCATTTGCTTGAAAAATAATTTCTTACCATCGCTGGTAGTACTGTACCCTTGCTAAGGCTCTCAACTCCATTCCCAATTACTGTATTGCAATATTTCAAGCTGCCTGATCGCCTGAAGCAAATTGATAAAATTCATAAAGAGATTTTATATGGGGTCACCATCAATAGAAGAAAGATTCACTACATTCACTGGGATACCATACTAAATCCAAAGAGGAAGGTGGGTTAGGAATTGACAAAGCCAGTCACACCACGGTCTGGCCTGGAGACTTTCACTAATACAAACTCCCATTTGGAAGACTACCTAAATCAAGAAATATAGCAACAGAGCGAGACCCCAAAACTGCTCCTTCATCTGAGCAAATATTTTGAGAGGATGGGGTCTATTGCCAAAAAAGAGATGGACCGTTGTCAATGGCAACCATATTAATATTTGGATAATAATTAGATCCCTCCGGCCATCAATTTGAGATCTTTAATCGGAGACTACTGGGATAAGAGTGCCCAGACCTCCATCTAAATAATTAGTGAAACCTGGAGGATTGCTGTTGAATTTCATAAATTGTCCTTTATTCTTATCAGAAACAAAGATGTTCCATTTGGTCCTCATACTCCTAGAGGTATATTTCACGACGGTTTCGACTCCGGCAAAGTCCCAAGATCGCGGCAACTTCTCTTCAATGACGTTTTCAATATTCTTAACAAACAGTACCTCCTTTAGCAATGCGCAACTACAGAACGCCTCCTCACAAAACTCTTACTTATAAGAATTTCAAGAATTCCAGATAATGACATCTGCCCTATTTGCCACAACGAGCCGAGAACACTAAACAGCAGCCACTGAATGTGTCATAGCTAATTTTTGAATTTCTGGAACCACTTCGGCATCTAACACCATCAAAACAATGATAAATACCCACTGGCTCCTTCACTTTAAGAATTAGCAATGCAACCTCCCAAACACTCTTCTTCAATGGGATATCTTCTACCATTGGCTTCTAGCACATCTGGTTGCCCAGAAATTAGAGGTAATATTTCAACAGCACTATCAGCCACAGTTTGCACAGACCAGGCCACAATGCGCACCATAGAATTCATGTACTTCTCAAACCACTTTTCAAACAACATCTCCAAAATTAGAGTCCATGATATGGAACTGCCTAGCATTGGCTATTTCTGAAACAAACATTGATGGTGCATGAAATCCTCACAATAACCTGGAGAGGAATTGAGGATATCAGAGATGGCGGCTAGGGTTTCACTGAAAAACTCCTCGCCCAACGGTCTATATGGACCTCATGGCCTCAAAGCTACTGAACTGCCTAAACACCATCATCTATTCCTTGATATCGAAACAGACTCGACAAAGGTGAATCTTCCGCTTAATGAAAATAAGATCACTACTAAACCTATTAATTTTTTCCTGCAAGTTTTGGCTGAAGAAAGCAAGGAATCCAAAGATCCAGCATATAGATTCAGAGAAGGCAACAAAGTAGCTCATCTTTTGACAACTGACGCTACAAAGAATATACCGGATGATCAACTATTATTTTGGGAAGCTCCACCTTATGTACTTCATAGCTACAAGGAGGTGGAGGAACAATATAGTACTATAGTGGCTGTAGATATGTAAACAGCTGATGTATTAGGGAATCAGATGTAGTTCAACAGTAATATTACATGGAACTGTGGGTTCATTCTTTATTTAAAAAATTACACTATATATATAGTGTCAAAATTCTTATTTTATGTGTGTATATATAATACCCCTGAATGAATTACTCATATTATCGCTAAATTTCCATATAATTGTTAAAGCAGACTGCCTTATGGCTGCAGAAATGACGCTTATATATTGCATACCCCTCCCCATTCTATTGTATTCTTCTCAGTTAGCCTTTTGTTTCTTTCTTCTTTTCTTGTTCTTCTATAAACTCTGTTTATATATCAACACGGTATTAGATCTATTGTTGCCGCCACATTGTTTGGTTTGATTTGGACGGCTGTTGGTTTGGTTTGATTTGGACGACGTTGTTGGTTTGGTTTGATTTTTGATTAGGGTATTTTGTCTTATCAAGTTTGGGTCGCTTATCTTGTCACCGTATCTTGCTTTTGCCAATATGTATCGAAAGTGATGATTCTCTCCAATCCATTAACACTTAATTAGATGGCAAAAATTACGCGTACGGAAGCATACATGCAGTTAATTTTCTTTGTGCAAGAATATTGGCTATAAAGACTGGAGTTAAAATCCAAACCTAAGGATGAAAAGGCCGAGGATTTTTGTATCAAGGCTGATTTATGGGAAACTCCGCTAACTCCAAGGTTATCACTTGGATTAACAACTCTCGCAACTCGCCCACTGGGTATGCAATTGGCTAACATGACACAACAAAGAAATCTGGGATCACTTGGAGACCGTACACTCGCCTAATTTCTAAGCAAAGATTCTCACTGGGGAATGTCAGTAGCTGTGTTTCAACAGAATGCTATGAGTATTCAAGATTCCTATACGTTGCTGCCCGATTCAGGGGATCAATTGGCCCTATCAATCCGCGTAATTGAAAGGTTTTCATACGTATATTGCTAGGGAGGGAAGAACAACTTTGATTCAATTTTATTTGCATTACGTTCGATTTTGAAGGATCGCGTTGAACAATCCTTCATCGATCTCCCTCCCTAGAGTTGATTCAACTTGTCCACACCGGATTGGGCAGTAAGAGACTCGAGATCAAGTCTCAACTGACAGTGGTCAGTGTCACCTACTCCCGCCGTGTTTCGTTTCACGATCACCCGTACCACAACGTTCTTAGCCTCGTACTCCAATCAATCCCGACGATCTCCTAAAGTTAAGGCTGATGAGTGTGCATTTTCAAGCATAAAAATCATTGGAAGGCTTCGGTCCGTTGTTACTCAACAAGGCCAAGTTTTGGTCGCTAGTCAAAGGAATGGACAGCCACACTCCTTGGCAATTCTCCACGTCACGTCGCTCGCACCACTGCAGATGCCGAGTCTAGCACCGTGCCTCTCCTTCGGTGTTGGATCCGCACCAATGCATGCTTTTGGCATCCAATCCTACCGCTATGTCACTAAATTTAGGCCCACTCTTCCTCCGGGGTGACATCGTGTATTCCCCCCCATCCTCGCGGATTCCCTTGGATTCTCGTGCGACCCATCATATGTCACATTGTTTGTCATCTTTTGGTTCCTTGTCACCCATTTCACCACTGTTATGTCCGCTGTGCTACATCTATGCCAATGAGGGTGCCTGCCTGCTACTACTACATTGTTCTGTCCGATGTCTATTATATTCCTAAACGTGCTTTTAATTCGCTGGTCACAATGCGGTAGAACCTGGTCATCGGGTATTCTTTCTTGATTCTCGCTTTTGTGTTGTACAGACCAACACACTCAAAAGGTGATTGGGATCGTCAGAGGTCGGGGGAACTCTATGTCTGGGAGTCTTAGTACCGCCGTTGCCGCCCAAACATTGATTTGTCTTCTTTCGTTTGAGTCCTCATTACTTCCAGCTTTATCTTTGGCATTCCCGCTTGGGACATGTATCGCTGTCACGTTTACGTTTTTAGCCACTACTACCGGTGCTTTAGGTTATTTAAACACCGATATTTTTGATTGTAGTGGTTGTAAACTCAGGCAAAATTTTCTCGCCTTACCTTTTAATAAAAAAAGATGTCTTATTTAGTCAAGCTCCTGGAGCATTATTCATTCCCGATGTATGGGGACCATCACCAAAATATTCACTAAGGGTGGTTCGAACTATTATGTTTCGTTTATAGATGACTATACTCTGTATAATTGGTTTATCTTATGAAGCGCAGTGTCCGGGATTTCTTTGGCATTTACGCAGAATTTTGGCCCTTGTTAAAACGCAATATTCTATTGCAGGATAAAGTTGTTTCAAGTTATGATTCTCAGTGGGTGAATATACCTCCAATGATTTCACTCGCCATTTGCCTCATGGTACTTACACACCCGCCCATCTTGTACAACATACTCGAGCGTAATCCGGCACGCTTAAAGGAAACACCGTCATATTTGCTGAGACAACACGCCTTACTATCTGCAGAGGTTCCTAGTAATTTGTGGAGGCGCTCCTAATCAGCGTATATGCGATCAATCGTATTCCTACTGCATTGACTTCAGGGATGTCTCCGTTTCATAAATTATATGGTCACATGCCGCATTACTCGCTGCTACAAGTTTTTGGATTGATTGTTTTGTCCTTCGTCCTCATGTTGAACGAAACAATGAGCCAAATTAGCTATAGCGGTGTTTTGGCATGCGTCTGACAAAAGGTTATCGTTGCTATGATCCCGTTTCGCCGAAATTATATGTTTCACGGCATGTCACCTTTTTGGAGCATATTCCTTTCTATTCAATTCCAATTAAATCCCATGATGTTACTAAGTTAGACCTTCATATCGATCCATTCGCATTGACACAGGCTCTAGTTTCTGATCTGCCAAGGCGACTCGATATGCCACACTGACAAGGTTGCACTTTACTCGAGACTCGGAGATTCACCACCTCGAGGAGGTCTACTCACGAAAGTCCACCAAACTACTCGATTCTTCTTATTCTCGCCTACTCACCCCCATTTGCTTCCTTTATTGCAAACATACATCAATTTGCTCCCGAACTCCGAGTCCTATGGGGGAGAGGCTTCGTGGCTCGATCCTCTTGGCGTAATGCTATGGCGGTGGAGGAACTCACCGTCTTCATCGACACACACATGGGATTTGGTTACCCTCCCAACCGGTAAACATACGATTGGTCAAGCCGATGGGTGTATAAGATAAAAACAAAGCTCGACTGGTCTGCTGAAATGATACAAGGCTGTAATTCTATGGCAAAAAGGGTACTCTACAAAAATACGGGAAATGACCATGATGAGACCTTGCCTCGGTGACAAAGATGACGATCGTTCGCACTATGATTGCAGTTGCATCCGTTCGACGCTGGAAGATATTTCTAAACGGATGCCGCAATGCATTTCGAACGCATCTCCATGAGGAAAGGTATATGACTCCTCCACCGGTATTGATCACCTACCGGTGAAGTTTGTTGGCTTCAAAAGCTCTATATGGTCTCAAAGAAGCCCTTCGTGCTTGGTTTGCAGCCCTCCATTGTGATTACTTCCCTTGGCTTTGTCCCGAGTAACCATGATTCGGCGTTGTTTGTTAGAAGTACGAGTGTAGGGCGAATCCTTTTGTCCTTATACGTATTTATATGGTTATAACTGGAGATGATCACGCATGGTACGTAGTCATTGAAGCATGATTTGGCTCATCGATCATGAAGGACTTAAATTTCTACGTTATTTTTGGGCACGAGGGTGGCTCATTTCAAGAAAGGATATCTTCTCTCTCATTAAGTATATATCTGACTTGTTTAAACGGCGCGCCTTTCTGACTGTCAGATCAGCAGATACCCACTCTGAAACCAAATTACCTGCATTCTAGCGATGGTAGTTTTGTTAATGCATCCGAGCCTTTATCTGACCGTTGTAGCTTGGTGTATCTTACCGTTATTTCCTCGCCTGGATATAGCTCATGCAAGCTTCACGTTGTTAGCTGGGCCACATCGCTCCTACTACCACTGGGAGCTATACTTCGCATTTTGAGATATCTTCGTGGCACCCAGCTCGTAACCTCTGCTTCCCCATCATCTCTCGAGTTGCGAGCCTGTAGTGATGTCGATTGAGACGGGCGACCTAATGATCGCAAATCCACCACTGATTTTCGTGTGTTCCTTGGAGATTCTTTGATATCATGGAAGAGCAAGAAACAAGATGTTGTCTCTAGATCTTCACGGAGAGTCTAGTGATCGTATGCGGGCAGCATCATATGAGATTGTTTGGTTACGCCCGTTTCTGCGCATATGGGGTTCACATTTCGCCTACCCGCATTGTGATAATGAAAAGGCAAATTGCAAAGAACTCTATTTTCCATGAGCGGACGAAGCACATTGAGATTGATTGTCACTTCACTCGTCATCATCTCCAAACTCTCTGACCATATCGTTCCTTTGTCCCATCGCCGCATTGCCGACCTTACGAAGGCTCGCGTCGGCGTCTCGGTTTCGTTTCTTGTGTGACAAACTCTCAATGCTTATTACTGTCGCATTATGAGTTTGAGGGGGAATATTAGCCCATATTATTGTTAGCAGATGGGTCTTAGGGTTTTAGGTAGTCTTATGCCTATATATAGGCACCCCCTCCCCCATTCTAGATTATTGTATTCTATTCTCAGTTAGCCTTTTCTTTCTTTCTTTCTTTTCTTGTTCTTCAATAAAACCCTTGTTTATATATCAACAAGCACAAGCCAAAGACTTAGTTCAGAGGTAAAGGGATTCATACTTTCGCCTCGCGTGCGAGAGTTTGAATTCAGCTAACCAAAATATTTTAATATTTTTGAACCCCTTGATAGAAATCTTGGCTCCGCCACTGATGCCTACTATGTTTTAATAAAATAAAATCTTTCCCAACAAAAAAAAGAAAGAAAGAAATTTTATGAAATAACTTTTCAAACAAACAAAAAAAAGAGTTAGTCAAACAGGTTTGTTGAAAAGCTTTAATTTTCTCAATCTCACTCTACCCTAATTAACCATGTCCCAACAATGACAAATGACAATGCAAGGAACTTTTACATTAGCAAATACGTTTTAATTTGTTATGTCCTTTATTTTCTAGATTACCAAATGGGTTTATTATTGACAATTACCTGTAGCTTTTAAATATCTTGACATGATAATATTAAAAATAGGCATGATATATAAATAGACATTTAAATTTGGCTTCAACTGCCAATTAAATACTTAAATTTTGAGAATGCACATCTAGACATCTCAACTTGAATTCATTGTGTCAATTGAGCACTCCAACCTACAAGATGATCATCTAGGCAACTCAACTTGGTTTCATTGTGTCATATGCCACGTCAGCATAGTGTTCCTATAAGACATAATGAGGACTAATTAAAGTGTTTAGTTGTCAGTTGAGACCAAGTTGAGGTGCTTAGATGTGCACTTTCAAAGTTTGAGTGCTTAATTGTAAGTTGATACCAAATTTAAATGTCTATTTATATATTATGACTTAAAAATAATAGTATACTGATAATGTATTGAATTCATAATTGCTTATTCCATTTGGCCAAATATTATCCAAAAGCTCTATAGATTGGAGTTTTTGCAGTTTCAGAAACTAGAGGCAGCATGAGCAGTAAGGCAATAAAAGGCATCAAATAAAATTTTAGTAAGCTTTTTAAAAGTATAATACTCAAAAAAGTAAAAAAATAAAAAATTGTTTATACTATTTTCAAGTGTAAAAGGTTTTCTTAAGCTTATTTTTAATATCTTTTTAAGAAGAAGTAAAAGAACTTACAACAAAAGCTAATAAATAAAATTCAGGATATTAATAGCTCACTTCGATTTCCCATCTTATAATTAAATTTTTTATTTTTCTTCGATCTCAATGTAATTAAAAAGAATTAAATAAATAAACAAAAGTGGGATAATTATATAACACAACTATTTTGGTGGAGCGTGACACGCTGTTGCCACGCCTAAGAAATCGGAAAAGAAAAAGATATTAATTCTTTTTTTTTTTAAAAAGACGGAATAATCTAACGCGCTCGGCGAGTTGCTAATTGCTTAAGTTTTACGCGGCAGATTTAACAAACTATTGTATTGAATTCTGCAAATCATCATCTCAATTTAAACATGTGAAGAACCAAAAAATGGAGGTAGAAGAAAATCCCCAATTGCAAATGCGACCAGAGTCATCGCCGATGGAAGTTGAACAATTCGATCGGAGGCCGGCGGCTCTCGGAGATCTCCGCATTCTTCCCGACGAAATTCTGTGCTCCATACTGACTTATCTCACTCCTCGCGATGTCGCTCGCCTTTCCTGTGTTAGCAGGTTTTTTTTTCAATTCTCCAACTTATTATATTTCAAAAACTTGGTCTTGTATCTTTTTTGTTTGTTTATTTTTCAATGTGCAATTTGTAATATTAGTAGTAGACACCACAGTTTTGTGCGATAACTTTTGGTTTGGAGCTTTCTGCTAATTATATGTAGATAGGGATGAGTGTTCAATTTTGGATTTAGTTAGCGTTAATTCATTCAATTGCATGATTGATAGCTTTTGGTTTGGAGCTCAATTTCTGCTAATTATATGTAGATAGGGATGAGTGTTCAATTTTGAATTTAGTTAAGCGTTAATTCATTCAATTGCATGATATGTTGCTTCATCTAACGTATTGGTGTTTAATTTTTATTTGATTTCTGTGAATTAGTAGAATGTGGATTTTGGGTGCGCCTGATACATTTCATTTTCTCCTACAAAATCAGTTCAGTAGGGATTTTTGATAAAAGCATTAGGGACCTGCTAGATTTTATTAAGGGGAAAAGTGCAAACATACCCAATCTCTTGTTTAAAAAGATATAGTGTCGCTGTTTAACAAATGGTGCATATATACTCTCGCCGTCTAATAAATGATGTATATTTATCCTTTTCGTTAATTGACCTATATTAACTAAATTAAAAAAATTCTACAACTTATTTTTTAATTTCAAAAATGACACGTGACTTTAAAAAATTACGTTGCTTATTTTTTTTACCCCTCTAGGACTAACCCAAATTTAAAAAACGCCTCAATCTCTCTTCTACTTAGTCATAAAAATGAATTTGAAATGAATCTGAATAAAAGAGGAATTGAATTTTTTTTGTTGAGTTGGGTCTGGAGCGGTAAAAAAATGAGTGGGTTAACTTTTTAAAGTAGTGTGATAATTTTAAAATTAAAAAATTAAGTTTAAATTTTTTAAAATTCAGTCTGTTAACGAAAAAATGATAAAGATGCACAATATGTTAGACAATGAGGGTATATATGTACCATTTGTTATACACGAGGGTATATATGCATTACTTTTTTAAGGAGGGGTATCCGCTCTAAGACACAAAGTTGAGGGGTATAATCGTAAAGTTGAGGGGTAGACGGCAAAGTGGAGGGTATTGTTTCCATTTCATACATAGGTTTAATTTTATTTGATTTCTGTGAATTAGTAGAATGTGCATCTTGTGTGGTTGTAGTGCAAACTTAGGCTTCTCCATGTTTTGTGTGCGCACATTTCTTTTTCTAGCTCAAGATCAGTTCAATAGGAATTGTTGGTAACAAACAGGAAGAGATTTTCAAACTTTAATTAATAGATGACAAATGACTGCTTATGCCGTTTCTTTCTTCTCGTTTTCAGTTACCATTGGTCTATGGACAGATAGATGCAAATAGTTTGCTTATTTTTGTTGTGTGATCAAATTACTGGAAATTTGCTTGTAAACATGCTTGTCAAAATATGATAAAACACTTAGAATATCTGCTTAACAAAGTTACGGATGATAATGATGAAGTTACTACTTATGTTCCACCTACACCCGTAAATCACTCTTAGAGTCAGTAGGCCGAGCTTATTGATTGATGTGATTTCCGGAGATAAAGCTCCTTATCTGAAGTGCTGTCAGCGCCTTCCATTTCTCTGAGTAAGCTTAAAGAAAAACTCAGTGCCACTTCATCCCTTACCTTCTTCAAATACTTACTGTTTTGCAGTGTGATGTATATTCTATGCAATGAGGAGCCCCTGTGGATGAGCTTATGCATTGATATCGCTGATCGTCAGCTTCAGTATAAAGGCTCCTGGAAAAGAACAGCCCTGGATCAGTATGGTCATTCATAGTATTTTTGTCTGCAGTATAGTCACCCTTCATTGACTAGATTCAAGATCTCTGACAGTCTGTTCATTTTATTTTCCCCGTTGATGTAGATTGAATGTGTCTTTCGAAAATAATGAATCCTTCCAGAAACTGCTACACTTCGATGGTAATATATATTGCTATTGGTTTGTCGGATATTTGTCTACTCCGCAATGCTACTTGTACTGTACATAATATACTAATGGGAGCTCAACTTTGCAGGATTCAACTCTATGTTTCTTTATCGTAGATTGTACCGGTGCTATACATCATTGAATGGATTTTATTATGATACTGGAAATGTGGAAAGAACAAAGAACCTTTCCGTAGAAGAGTTTCGTGATAAGTATGATGGACAGAAACCGGTATGGTGTTCGCAACTTATAAAAGCTTTTAACGCACATGGAGTGGTCGTTAGATTGTCGATAGCTTATTAGATTATCTTTATATTCACTATCTTTTATCGCATAAAATCGCGATAAAATTATGTTTTAGCGTGCATCGTTTCAAGCCATTTTACCTCCTTCCCTTTGAACATACTGCCTTTCTCAAATTATATGTCATATATTCTTTTCTCTAAGTCGCACCACAATTGTCTACTTTGCTTAAAGGGACACCTTTATTCTATTATCTTTAGCACTGATCGAATCTCTTAGTATCAGAAGTCACTGTAGTTACCACTCAAAAACTGACTAAAATGTTCAAGTTCTTGCAAAATTAGTTTTATGTCACATTTGGAGCCACTTCTACTTAAACGCTTTAACATTTCAAGTGTTCCTTAATAGTTGTTCCCAAGTCAAAGCAGGAGACCTGGATAGATGAAGGTAGAAATTACTGTCTTGTAATCATTAGTTTTACATGTGTATCAGTAAACAAATTACTTAGTGATTCTAACTTATCAAAAGACAATTATATAGTGATTCTTTCTGCTGCTTCTTGTTTTTTTTCCTCTTCTACTTAATTTTTGCTGTCTTTCCCTTTTTTTTATTTTTTATGTTCGTTGAATTCATCAAATTATCCTGAGGATTCATATAGCTAGACTCCAACTAGCTTGGGATTGAGGGTTAGTTGATTGATTGATGTACACTGGATATTTCTCTTTAAGTCTACTTGATTGCATTTCTATCATTTGACCTATGTTGTTCGTGTGTCATTCTTGAAAAAGGAGCTTAAGAAATGGGCTTAATTTGTCTGAACCTTTTTTATATACTGATAGCTTATGTGCATGGTTTTCTTGATGGATAGCTCATATGAATATGTTGTGATCTTCACCAAGCTTATTACTTACACTATAACAGGTTTTAATTGGTGGATTGACCGACACTTGGCCTGCAAGGACTACATGGACAACAGAGGAGCTTTTAAAAAATTATGGAGATACAGCATTTAAATTATCTCAAAGAAGTCGTTACAAGATTAGGATGAAACTCAAGGACTATCTGTCATATATGAAAGTTCAGCATGATGAGGATCCTCTTTACATTTTTGACGAGAAGGTTCCTTTCCAATCCTGCTGTTCTCTCTGTAGTGTATACAGTTTCTCCGGTAACGGATTGTTCTAATTTGATTTACACTCTCTCAGTTTGGGGAAGCTGCACCAGAGTTGTTGAAGGATTACATTGTTCCAGATATGTTCAAAGAGGACTTCTTTGATGTGCTGGACAAGGATCAGCGACCTCCCTTTAGATGGCTCATTATGGGACCAGAGAGGTCTGGTGCCTCTTGGCATGTTGATCCAGGCCTAACTAGTGCTTGGAATACACTTTTATGTGGCCGTAAAAGGTATATTACGAGAACTAGTCTATCACTTGCCAGTCATCTTGTCTCAGGATCTTGCTGAATGCTTCACTTGATGCATGCAACTCATACTCATTACTACCTGCTGATAAAATCCTTGATCAATCAATGAAGTTGTGGCAGAAAGTAATGGAAGTAGTGCTGGTTTGCTCAGTTGTGGGTGGAGATAGTAGGGTTGTCAGAAAATAGCTGCCAGAGTGTTGAAGAAAAGAAGTCAAAGATAGAACGGAAAGGCCTAAATAGGAAATTCATTTAGAAAGCATCCTTTTGAACAACACTTTCTTAAGCTTTCTTCCCTTCTGGGTCTATAAGCAGATTCACTTTCTGCATTTTATTGTAGGTTCATGGGTGTATGTCTTCAAAAGAGGCAGGCTTTGCTGAAAATTTAAGTTTCATCTTTCACTTTTGTCCTCAAAGCTATTTCATGAAAAGTGTGCTTGAATATACATATATATATATATATATTGAGAGAGAGAGAGAGGGAGAGAGAGAGAGAGAGAAGTTTAAACAAAGTAAAAAGAGTTTGGCTTAAAGGAATCCTCCCATAGTTTTCCTGAAAATAGGCATTAGCAAGTTAATGCAGCATCCCATTTACTGCTTTGCATCTAGGATAGCTTGAAGAGGGAATGAGCTAAAAAGAACTCAGCAAAGAAGTGGATGGCGACAAACTATAGATTTTGGTTCGCTGCTGGAGTTTTTCTTGCTTATAGAACTAGATTGATGTTGTTTGCTAAAAGCTCTCCAACGTTAAAACATGGTGCTAAGCTGTCTACTTCTTGAGTTGTGACTCCCCCCCCCCCCCCATAAGTGGAAAAAAAAGAAGGAAAAACTTGAATGCTTTTAAATTTCAGAATTAAATTTGAGCTTGTTTTATCATTAGGAGTTTCTGAAATGTTTTGATGTATTCTCATTTTACAGCGTCCAATAATTTTTCTTCTACTGTAGTTTGAAACTAGTGAATTAATCACCATTGCGATACTTGTTGGTAGACAAAAAAGGTCAAATATTTATATTTATTTTGCAGGTGGGCGTTATATCCCCCTGGAAGAGTACCTTTAGGAGTAACAGTGCATGTAAATGAAGAAGATGGTGATGTCAATATTGACAGTCCATCATCTTTGCAGGTAAATATTTTGAGGTGCAAATAATTTTCTTCCATGTTGCCTAATATTGTGATTGGATTTCAATTATTTGAGTCATGTGTTATTTTTCATGTTCATCCAGTGGTGGCTGGACTTCTACCCTCTTCTTGCTGAGGAAGACAAACCAATAGAGTGCACTCAACTGCCTGGGGAAACAATATTTGTCCCAAGTGGGTGGTGGCATTGCGTACTAAATTTGGAGACTACTGTTGCTGTGACACAGAATTTTGTGAACGCCAAGAATTTTGAATTTGTGTGTCTGGATATGGCTCCTGGTTATAGACATAAAGGAGTGTGCCGTGCTGGGCTTCTTGCTTTGGATGACATCAGTATTGAAGATGTCAGGAAAAATATGTTGTCCTTAGAAAGTGGTTCAAGCTGCTCTGACCTGTCAAGGAAAGATAAGAGGATTAGAGTTGACCAACCTAAAGGTTCAGAAAAGGGAAGTACAGTAGATGGTGTCTCTAAATGCATATATTTGTCAGAGGTGGAATTTTCTTATGAGATAAATTTTTTAGCTATGTTTTTGGATAAAGAGCAAGATCACTACACTTCGTTATGGAGCTCAAGCAACTCAATTGGGCAGCGAGAAATGAGAGAGTGGTTATCAAAGCTTTGGGTTGGAAAACCAGAGATTAGAGACCTTATATGGAAGGTATTTATATATTCACTTCTCTGCTAGTTTAGTTGGTGCCTTTTCTTTATCAATCAAACTTTTTGTCTCAACTAATGCCTCTAATTACATGAAAAACAATTTCGCTGAAACATCGACTGACCTTCTGGGGCAGTCGATGTGACTGTTCTAAGTATACTGTATACCATAAGCTTTCCTGGAAAAAGTCAAACTATGGTCAGAAGATAGAAAATTATCATTATTGTCTTTACTTTTGTTATTTGTATCATCCATCATATGATGTAGATCGGACTAGGGATAACAAGAATTATAGTAAAACGACAAGGAATTTAGAATTGACCCAACTAGAAAGCAATAAGTAGAACATTCATTATCAAATAAGCACTCTATTATGAATACAAGAAGAACCTAAACTATAGGAATACCTTCAAGTGGAGGAATTCCACTGGGAAATAGCCATTGCAAGATATATATATGTCATTTTTCATAAAA